>VCNE01012808.1:0-33712 GCA_009869805.1 Oncopodura yosiiana
TTCGAAGACATTTTACCAATGGCCAAAGCCAGTGTCAATAGAGCACACACGCATACTCTGTCGCTTACAATGATAAGAGTTTAACTTAAAAGTCAAATACTTGATTCCACACTGCAAAGCAGTGGGCACAAGATCTAGTATGTTCAATATTAGAACAACAAACAGTACATTACAAGAAAAAACTACTTCAAGCACAATACTAATAGAACAATAGAGTTCACCTCATTTTTCTTTTCGACATGTAAGGCTAGAGAGAGAGAAGAAAAACTAGAGCAACTTTTGCTTAAAATAAATAACTATACTATATTGATGCGGAAATTAGCGAGTCTAAAAAGCTTATAATAAAAATGCACTGGAAAGAGAAAATAACCATTGCCAAAAAAACTTCTTACTATGAAACCTGCTTAGCAGTATATATATTAACAATAAATACGAGTGAGCAGTAGTCGTCATGTCTCTCTTCAGAAATCACACTTGGACTCAATGAGAGGATTGCGTGGAGATTAGAAATCTTAGAACCAAGGTCTTGTGTCGTGGCCTCCAACCCTTACTTTTCGTCGTCTCTCTGTCATCAGAAATGAATCAATAGATGTATAATGTACTCACTTTTTGTACTCTCTCTCACTTAACAAACTGTATGAAAGAGCAATAGCAATATCAACAAAGCAAACTTCCGGTATATACCAAGTTACAAACGATGACTGTAAGCTTCTCTAACACATAGTGAATAGTATATCTTTTTTCAAGAGCTTTCGTAAGGAGAGAGTTGAGTACAACAATTCAAAGAGAAATGTAAAAAGAAAGTTACTCAATCTCTCACAGTCTACTCTCACTCATGCTACCACATAGTCTTCCTGCTCTCTTGTGAAATATTACAATTTTTCCACTATATATATAATATATATAAAACCTTTAAAAAGTGTGACAAAGAGAGAGAGGGAGAGAGACTCTACTAGCTTACAAATTTGTTACAATATTATTATTATTACAAGAAATACGAGTTTTGCAGAGTATAGTGTTGTGTGTTTGTGCATAGTACTATAGTGAAATAGGGTGAAAGTCCAACATGTTCGATTTCCTTGGCACTTGACGTAAATTTCACTCATTATGCCTTCATATACTTATACATAAAATACTGCAAGTACTAATGGATCAGTGTATAAGAGTCGACAATCAATTCTGTTACGATTGTTCTCAATTGTGGTCTTGTCGTCTCAAAGAAAGAAAAAGTGCAATGTGCTAGACATATTGTATTATGTAGTACAAGAAACCCCCTTTCAAATAAGAGTGATTTTTTCCTCTACTTTCTCCAATATTGTAATTCAACAACTTCTTATTAGCAAGAGTCGAGTATTAAAAATGATTGACCATTTATTATGTAGCATGTTATAAAGTGTATTATAAAGGCACGGGCGTTTTTCTATATACAAAGTGAGGGTCATGCAGCTAAATGCAAAGGAAAACGAGGTCAAGCCGACATCATGAATGGTCTTGGAGATCTTGAGATGTGATGAACTCATTGAAACTAGGTCAGGCCACAGGTACCTACTCTGGCCAACAACACAACACACGAGCGTCAATCGTCTTTTCTAACTATTCACCTATTAGTACTACTCCGCTTCCCGTTATTTCCAAGAAAGGAACAGAACAATACCCGTGTCTAAAGTTTTACGTATTTATATATTAGCAACTACATATGTTATAATAAACAACCTAACTAGCTAGTGTGGTGACGGAGTCTCTGAGTGTTGTTGAGACATACACAAGTGTACATTTTGTTTTGAAGTTTATTTACGTGTGTTGTTGGTAGAGAACAATCAGTGCAAGCCGCCACTACAAATACCTACTACCACCTCATTTCGCAGTTCATGTTTTGATCTAGAAGACTAATCACACCACTAAAATTCCTTTTCCTTGATATTGTGAATTATAAAATTTTGTAAATTCCTCATCATCTACAAAATAGTGTACACTCTGTTAGTGAATACAAACAAAAACTATAAAGTAAAAAAAACTTTTTAAAAAAGAAAAGTTACATCAACAGAGAGAGAGAGAAAAGTGTCTTAAGAGTGAAACGTTTGTTTTCATTAGTTTTCAAGTTGTCGTCGTATTCATATTCACAGTGGCACAAGCCGTGCAAAGCTGGCTTATTTTCACACAATTTCTAAACTTGTCACCTGTGTTACATCATGGGTGGTGGGAAAAAAGAGAGAGATACAGGAAGGCGAAGTGTAAACGATCAAAGTGGAAGAAGAAGTCGAATACCTGCTGCATACCCAGTTACAATGGTAAGAAAAAACAGAGCAGAGATTATAATCATTCTCAACAAGAATCAACTGACTCTTCTAATTCTGTATTATGTTTATGTATGTTTTTTCAGCTTGTAGATTTACAAGTGTATGTCGTGCCTAGAGAAAAGTGGGTCTTGTCTAGAAGACTTTATCGACACACGATTCTAGAAGAAGGCATTTCCCTGGGCTTTGTCAGGTATAGATAGTTTCCTCATGAATTATAGTTTTTTAAATATATGCTTACTATTTGTATGTTCGGTTTCAGTTAGGCTTTCTGACCCGAAATTTTAATAAGATAGACTTGATCGAGTCAGAAAAAACTAAAGGTTCAAATCATTTTAACTCATAAAACTTGATTTTAAAAACCTTAAGAGATTCTCATTGTATCTACATCATCTCATCACTGCAAGAGGCGCTACCCCTGCTTTCTCAACTCAAAATTTCACTGTACAAGATTAAATTTTTCTGAAACCTTTTTAGTACATAATCACTATCGCTTCTCCATAGTCTAGACGTCCCACAAATTAATTTCACATTTAGGGTTTACTGATAGTTTCTACATAAAATTATGTCATTGCTTTCTCTACTTTCTCCTTTACACTTTTTGCTATACATAATCAAGGAGAAAGTAAATCAAATGATAGCTTCAATTTATTCAACTATATATTTCACATTGCATTTTAAGATATTAGTATTTTAATATCAACTAACAAATAATTCATTGTAATTAGAACCCACGCTCAATCAACACAGAGTTATACTACAAAGAGTTGATAGAAGTAAAAACATCAAATATATTCAATGACATCAATGAGCCTTTCTAATTGTTTTCATTTGCTTTAATAATCCCAGTAAGATTATTACTAGTCATTCATTATCTGCAATTAACTAACTGCATTAAAAAAGAAACCCTTATAAAATGTATTTGGCCTCTTTCAATACTAGAGAAATCAAATGACTCTTTTGCGTGCATCACCCTTTTCATTGAATTCAATAATAATATACAGTCTTATTTCAATAAGCTAACTACCATTTCTATGTAATAACTAAAATATTAGGTAAAGAAACTAGACTAAGGATTAATGCTAATAAATACTGTCCTACTTAATACAGGGTGTTGCCACAACTGAGCATACATAATCTTCGCAGAGAACTTCAACTTCAATTAGGCCCTGATTTGATACCGAGGGACTTTATTTTTGTGCGAGCCGTTGGAAATATTTTTATACAGGTAATAATTTCGCCACTCTTTTATCATTAGCTTTCTCTTTTATGTATATTGAGTACACATAATATAACTACCGAAAAAACCCTCTCCTCACGCTCCATGCAATAAATATCATACAGTTGTTTTTTCACGAATAACTTGTTGTAAATCTAAGCAGTTACATAATAGAATGAGGCCAAGGTAAAATCATCATGTGTACACATATTATACTTTATACCTAAGGTCATAGGAACTATATAATGCTTACATTTATGTCAAATTGGTCATAATTATACTATACATTTATTTCCTCTCACCCAATGCAATAGAGAGTCGATTACAACCAAAAAAACAAGTAAAAGGTGTTGTTGACCTATTTTAATTCCACTTAGAATCTACTACAGAAAAAAATAGTGCTTTCTCTCCAAATTCGACCTTACAAACAAGGTTGGATTCTAATAGTATAATACTGAAAATAATTCAGTTTTTTAAAAGTAATTTCTATACTAATTGAATATAATATACTGTACTTTCTTTCTCAACTCTTCTCAGCTAAAACCAAAGCAAGAGATAGAACTCAAAGTAAAAAATTTCATACCGCCATTTTCATCAGAACCCGAAATTTACTTGTTGGAAGTTCTTCCTAATGAGGATCCAAGAATTGTAAGTCCTCTACCAATGCTAATTCGTGAAGATACTCCACCTCACATCTGTCATGAAATGTGTCATCACAACAGAGCTCGAAAACGTAAGTCAAACTCTCTATTACAAAGCCTTATAATTGCTTTTTCAAAATTCTTACTACATACTGAAAGTTTCTATTGATATTAGAAGACTACTTATTGACTTGTTGTTTTGAGGTAGTGTCATATCAGTATAAAACTGATATAAAACAAATAAACATATATGCATGTATATAATGTGTATTTAAGCAACAACGGACTATGACCTCCCTATATTATATTGTAGTCACGAAATTACCATTTCTATTGGTGGTTTCGTAAGAAAGTCACAATGTACATATATGTATATATATATATAACATTAAGATTCCAATTCCCCAGATCTAAATATTACATGCTATCAACCTATGAAAACTCTATGGCAATGTGTACAACATGGAGAGAAAGTCGGTCGAGTTTTATTATTGGGACATGCGTCATGCTTTCACTTTTTGAATCCGGAATAAAACACTTTTGAGACGACATGATGAAAAAACAAGTGTATAAAGTTGAGCTGTTGCAAGTGACGCTACATCAAAGTACTAATAGGGTACTTTTTATACGCCACTAATTGGTATATAATATCTCAAATTGTGATAATTAGAATTCAGAGTGTTCTGTTAAAAAAAAGTTTAAACATACAATCTCAAGAAAGACGTAATATACTAAAAATCATGAATATAACAATAATTATTCCTGCGATTCATCCACCACCACAACAACAACAATCATCAAGTAAAAGGGATGAGGATTCTCCGCAACCAACAACACCATTTCCGCCAATTAGTTTGTCTCCTTCACCAAGTCCAATATATTCTATGTCACCATCAGAAGAGTTGAATGAAACAACAGGGGCATCAGACTCCTTTCAAAATGAAGAGTATATTGTTCACAGAAATAATCATTTCATCATCTCTAATGGAAAACCAAGTACTAATACTTCTTGCTATAACAACACTTTGGAACAATCTGGAAATGTTTCAACTGAAAATCATACAGAAAGTGGCTCATCTCCTGATACAGTTATTCGTGTTTTATCTGCGAAGCAAAAGAAAGAAAGAGAACTAAGACAAACAACAACATCCACTCGAACAATGATGATAATAGAACCTCAACAACAACAAGTAGTTTCTTCATCATCAAATGAACATCATAATAATGTAATGAAAGAAGAAAAGACTGAAAAGAGAAAGACTACTTCAACATATCCATGTTCTGAAGTATTTGGCTATGTACCTGAAGACTTGACCAATTATTGTCAGAATTTGTTATTGAAACAACAAAAACAGCATGAGTACTACTATTGTAGTCATCAGTCATCATCTACTACAGATCATAATAAAAGACAATTAAAACCATTTCCTAATCCAAGAAAACCATCACAATATCCCCAAAGATTGAATAAAGTGACAATTATTAGACAAGCCCTTGCCAAAGAAAAAAGACGAATGTATTTAGAGAGTAGAATTCAAAGTTATGTGCAACAAGGATTGCCACCACCTCCAAAATCATCATCATTTTGTTATAATCATCATCATAATAATAATAATAGTAGTAGTAGCAATAATATCAAATCTTCTTCTTCTACGAATAATAATGAAAGAAAATTTAATTCAAACTTAAGACATACTATTGTAAACACTAGTTTTGAAGATAGAAATATTCTACCAGATAATATAAAGAAATTCAATACACAATACTCACTTCCAGATTTTTATTTAGGAAATTCTTCTATACCATATTTTAATTCTATACCTATAGCTCATGTTCCAATACGACATCATAATAATAATAAAAACTCTACTACTACTTCTACTAGAAGACATAATTCATTCTTGAAACCTTGCCCTTCCTTAGATGACATTATGAGCAATACTACAGTCCCTCAAGTTTTCTATGATGAGAAAAGCTTCTTTTCAAATACACAATTTCAAAATAGAATCTCAATGCAAAATTTAACATTACCAACTTTAGACAAACAACATGGAAATAAGTCAACATCAACAGTAGAAGATCAAGGAGTTTTCTATTCATTTAGAGTTAGACAATCTGGTCCGGTTTTAATGTTAGATAAATCAGTTCAAACAGGAGATTTATCACATGGTTATACTTTAAACTTTCTTCGTCATCCAAATGGTTCCTATTTTTTGAGTAGTGCTGTAAGCTCATCATCATATAACATGCTAAATATTCCTCTACCTGAATTGCGTAAGAATAATCTAGCCTAAACTAATTATATATATTATATGTACCTGTATTAAATTGTCAAGGCTTAAAAATATGAAAATGAAATACAATAATTATTTCTTTTCTTTTCAGGAGACAAAATTCTTCGAGAGATTTCTGATACCGTTCAAGGTAGACATGAAGGAGAAATGCGACGTGCTGACCTGGTAGAGCAAGCAAATAATCTTCAAGGGCGAGTAAAAGAGAAACGTGACAAAATAAATCGCGTAAGATTTTGTAATATTTTACTTGACATGTCAAAACTTCATAACGTTATATATATACTCTATATATAATCATTAGGTGGTCCACTTTTATATGTTTTATGTCTATTATTTATAAATAATATAAAGAAAGCTTAATATATTTTCTTTGACACACAGAGGCATGAATTCTGGCATAAGAAATATATTGAAGAGTCCTCAATTACAAGGCCACTAGAAGCAACATGCAATTCCCTTAGAGCTGAACTTAATACAGTGCATCGGAGGCTTTTGGCTCATTTAGAAGGTCGAGATTTACCATTAAGACTTCGTGATGGGCCATCGAAAAAGGTATTGTAGTTTGTATTTTAATTGTAGTTTTAGTAGTAGTTATAGAACTCTTAAATCAAAACATAACCTAATTAGATTCGATACTTGAAGGCAAACTACAAGATAATGGCTGCAAGACTTCAGGTACGTTTTTACACTTAGTTACAATATCTATTTCATTCTTAAAACTTAAAACATTCATAAATTAAATACATACATATAATGTTACTTTAAATTTAAATGTATTTTTGTCTTGTTACAGCATGAAATAAAGGAACTACAACAAAAATCGAAATCAGCTAAACTCCGTCTTGATTCTGAAGTCAAGGTTATATATTTTTTTTGTTATAATTCTAATAAAAATAAAAATTTTAAAGCTGTATTTACACTAAACTAAGAAACTAACTATGCTTTTGATAATTTTTATTTTTTTTCTTGTAATATAGCTAAAAGAGCAAGCAGACAGAGAAGTTCGTGACATTCGTGCAGATTTAGCTCACAAGAAGGTTGTTATGTCCCTGGCTCGATCTCAAGTTGGTACTCTACCTACTGTACATCCACGATATGATAGTTTAGTATACTAATTTTACTTAGGCTTGCACTAAAATAATTAATAATAACTACTAACTAAAAAAATTCTATGTATAGAATACAGGTGACAAAATTTTGTAGAAATCCTTATAAGAAAAATATAGTGATTGATATTTGGGTCGACTCATAATTAACAACTTTTAACATGATTTATAGTAAGAATTGAAAAAGAGAAAGGAAATGAGGCTCAGTTTTGTAGATTTAGTGCTACAAAGAAGTGAGCTATATTAATTTTGTCAATGCGAATGTTCAATATCATATAACCATAATCAGCTTGATTTGTATTACTTTGTAATATATTAAAAATGGTACATGATACACACACAGACCTTTCAATTTGTTTAGCTTCCTTTGCCTATGTAGTTCTTGTTATAATTTTATAGAATATTTTATCAGGAAATTGCATATCACTAGCCATTTACACAAGGCAATTTATCATTAAAAAACTACACATTTTTAATAGCTTTTTCTTATATTCGACCCAGATGCAGGAAAAAAATAATATCTACTTACAAGAATAGAAATTTACTTAATATTCCTCTCTAATACTTACAACATACCTATTACACATTCACTGTTCACGCTTAGATTTGACATGGAGCAAATCAGTAAGCTGTGAAATGAAATTCTAAGCCAAAAATATTTAGTTGAATTTTATGATTAATAGATTTGCTTATTTATGATATAGATTATATATGTAGGTAATTAGCATATACTATTCAAAGTAGCCCATTTTTCGTCTCATGTGATAATAATATGTTTATAGACTACAATTTATAGTAGACTTTGTTAGCGCATTAACAATTATAATTGATTTTGTTATTGGCAACGAATTACATTACACCTTGAAATATAACACTAACTTGCACCATAATGCATTTATCAGAAATTTAGTATAAAATATAACTATAAATTAAGTAAAAATGAAATTAAAATTACAAACATTTTTAGAGATTTGAGTGCAACAAAAAACTAAAGTTGTGAAAGGAAGAAAAAGTTCATGATTATATTATAGTTTCATTTTTTCTACTTCCTTCTTCATCTTGCTAATAATATATTTGCCTAACTTTTTTCTTCTACTGAAACTGATTACACTTATATATAATATAAGCTTTATGGCATTTGTAGAAAATGGCATTGTACAAAAAATATGTCTAAAAGTAAGTCAAATATTGTTGATTTATCAGTTTTGATAAGACAATATATATTAATTCTTTATATAAAAATCGAATTAAGTCTTACTCTTTTGTAATAAGTAGGATGAGCAAAAAAAAAGTTTTTTTTAGAAATTCAGTGACTAAGTAAGTGTTTCATCAAGATTTGTTTGCACTGCTATCAATTGAGAGTGTTGGAATATAAGTATCTGTAAATTAATTATAATTATAATTAATAACGTATCATTCACTCTGGTGATATTGCTACTCACAGGGCAACACACATAATGCTAAATAACTAAGTATTTTAAGTATGTAAGAATGTAAGTATTGACTTAAATTTAGAACATACATAAAAATAAATGTAAAATCATAAGAATAAATAAAGTATACAAATTATTATAATATTACATAATATCAAAAGTTGCATAATACCAATGATTTTCATTGAAGTAATTCCAACAATTAATTCTTTGTCATTGCCATAAGTTCAAACTTTCAACTTCAAAATTGTAATTTTACAAATTATGAATTATGAAAGTATGAAGTTGAAAGTGAGCATACATGAACAATCTTCTTGGATTAAGATTCAGATTTTGTGAACTGGAACAAAAGATGTGTGAAAAAGTGACTTACCACAAAGATTTTAAATGCTGCTAAGTCCGGCTAACCTGAAATTTACAGCTCAGGGAAATATTTTGACGTTGAACATCTAAATTAAATTGAAATTTTTTAACTCCGGTAAAACTTTGGAAATTCACGTAGAAAACATTTTCAAATAAACTCTGCAACCGCCATACTCAGGCCGCGAAATGTTTCATTTTTTTCAGAACTTCTGATTCAGAACTGCAGTCACAAAAAGACATGACAGACGACAACAGAAGAAGTTTTGCTGTGCTTCGAAAATTTATGCAAATACAGTAGTTTGTTTTTTAAGTAACCATGTTGTAATTATTATCAAAAAAGTGTCAAGTTTACTTCAATTAAAGCCATTAAAGATACAAATCTAAGATGTTACGTATCAAAGCATTAAATGACAGTGACGACAGCAGTGACTCAGAAGAAAAGGAAGCTCGTCGACCAACAAAAGAAGCACAGGTAAAGTTTTTATAATAAAAAAAGTTTTAAATTATTTCATATATTTAGAAAACAGCTGGAAAAATAATAGTAATTTTTATATTATATATGATAAAATAGGAAGAACAAGCTATAACTTTATATAACCAAGGATTGATGTTACTTTCTCAATCTGATGTACATGGTGCAATTATCCTTTTGGAACAAGTATTGACATGTTCATATTTAAATGTAAGTAATAATTGTGTGAGAGAAAAGTATTTTGTTATAATATTACTTTTATTATAACATGTAATAAATTGTTGTTTTTATTATTTGTTAGGATGAAACAACATCATCAGCTCCTCTACAAGTTCAAATGCGTCTTGGCTGTTTGGTAATGCAAAACTTTAATTTTGAATTAAAAATTTATTATTGTTTTGTTTAATTTAAATTCTCTATTAGAAAATACTAAGCAAATTATATTTGGATGTCAAAGACATTGAATCAGCAAAAAGGACTTTGAGAGAAGCTACATCTTTGGATACTAGAAATGTCAGTCTATGGTATCGTTTGGCTCAAGTTTTACTACGAAATACTGAATATTATGAATCAGCTCAAGCATTCGCACAGGCTCTAAACTGTAGTCCTAATCATTGGAGTTGTATTGAACATTTAATAACTCTAAATTATGTTTTACATGATCTACAAGGTTGTTTACGTTATTGTGCACTAGGATTAGAAAGAGATCCTTATTTTATTAGAGGCCTTGTATTCAAAGATCATATTTTAAAAAGGTTTCCTTATTTACGTGAAGAAATTAAAGACTCTCTTCAAAATTCTGACTTCTTATTTTCTGAAGACAAAAAATATGAAGAACATATTGCAATCAAATACTTGGAAGAAGCTCGAAATCTTATGAAACAAGAAAGTGTCAAGCATGATGATGAAAAAGTACAAAAAAGTATCAACAAGGATAATAATGATCTCAATTCAGTACTATATAATAGTTTTGTAAAATGTCGTACTTTTGTTCAACTTTCTCGGGTATTATGTAATACCTATGAAAAACTGACGTCACAAAACATGGTAAGAAGTTGCAATTTTCTTACATATAATAACAACAATTGTTTATATAAGACACTTTCATTCTAATTACTTTTATTCTTTTTTGAATTTTTCTTACTATATAGACATTGATCCAAGTATTTGAACTTATTGGAGATGATCATAATATTGATATAGATGCAGATACACAATGTGTTGTTGATGACCTTGTAAAAAAAGTAGAAGATAGACTTGAAAGATCTCAAAATTATGAAAATTATCATCATCAAGGAATGATGATGGATGAAAGTAGTATAGCTACTATTAGTCAAGATAATGGTTCACAAGAAGATTGTTCACAAGAGGAAGATTCAATTTTGAGCTCAGATCCTGCAGCAAGTGACTCTTCTAAGAAAAAACCAAGAAGAGATGTCAAATGGTGGCAGTTAGAAGGAAAACGTAGATCTCAACGTGTTCGTGGACATGTACCTGCTGCATCTTCAACAACTAAATCAGAGACAACATTTTCAGAAATGTTGAAGAATGTAATTCCTCAATCACTTTTGTAAGTTTAAACCATCAATAACTATCATGAACACAAGTAATTGACTGTAAAATTAATATTATTTTTTATTATTATTAGATGCACAGAGAAAAAGAAGCCAGAAGCTAATTGGTCAGAAAATACAACTGCAAGTAAAATTCCACTCGAAGTTTATTTTGGAACAAATACTGAGTTTATTGATGTTGTAAAGTTTTTATCAAAATTTGGAAAGACAAATGTATTGGAAGTTATAATTGAATTAGTTACATTTTTGAGTCGAAAATGTGATTCTATTTGGCCTGACAGCTTGGAAACTGAATATTTAAAATTAGTTTCAATTTACAGGTATATATTTTTATTATAGATACATTTTTCAGTTTATTTATTTAAGTATTTAATAATAATAATAATAATAATATTCTGTCTTTTTAGAAAACATACGAATCAGTACAACATGTTTCATGAATATCTACAAACTGAACCAGATGAATTATTGAAAGAAGCATTAATATCATTAAGAGTGATGGAATTAACATTGAAACATTCAACATCAAATAATAATATTAAACAAGTTCAACACGAAATTGAATATTTATTAGAGCTACATCGACTTAATGAAATTTCAGAATATAAGGAAAGTGAAGAATTTATTTTAAGAATTTTATGGTTTCGTGCTAACTATCTTCTTGCACTAAGAAATATTGGACAAGCTACTTTTGATGATGTATTATATATTTTAGAAAGACTACAACAACAATTGAATGATTCTTCTTGTCCTTCAATTATAATTCCTGTTAATCAAGATAGTATAATTTCTATGGATCAAGTACAAGAAAAGATTAGCTTTGTTAATAAAATGAAAAGTTTAAGTCGTATTAGTGAATTACATGAGAAGAAAGAATATACAACACTTGTAGATGTTCTTCAATTTTGTCTTGACTCTGATGATATTATTGGCAGAGACTCTTTAAATAGATTTTATTTGGCAGAAGCTTACTTTGAAGTTGGTAATTCAGAATGTATAAATCATGTTTGTAGATTAGCAACACATTGTGTTAAAAATCACAATGAGCCTCTTTTAATTAAATGTCTTAATTTACTTGAAAAAATCATTGCAAAAATGAATTCCAGTTTAACATTAGAGCATCGAAGACTTGTATCAAATGTAACAGTACAAATTTTAATGTGTAATGAGACTAAAACTTATTCATCTGATACAATATTAACTACAACATGGTGTGTTTTACATAGTATTTTGTTATATCTTGAACAAACTGAACCAGCTTTATATTTGGAAGAAGATGATTCTGTTCCAAACTCTATTTTATTATTACAAATGGCTCATGAATCTTTAGGAAGATCTGGAAAATGTTGTACTGATAATGGAAAATTATTACTCTATACTATTGATGCAATTTTTTCTCTTAGAACCATAGACATTTATGAAAATCATGAAGAAACAGCTCATTGTATTGAACAAGCAATCTATTGTTTGTATTCTCATCCAAGTAAAAAATCAAAATTAAAATATTTAACAGATCATCATTCTGAAGGATTAAAACTTGAATGGGACAAATGTCTACGTTTATATGAATATTATAAACTTGAAGAAATTCCAGAATTTGACTCGTATAGTAATATCACAGCTGAAGATGAAATATTATTTGAACGTATTTTAACAATAATGCCAAACAATTTAAAACCTTTGAAGGAGTTTGAAAAAATGAGAGCATATCTGGAAGAAGATAAATATGATACTTTGCCAACATTTGAAGAAAATTCTTTAGAATTTTGTAAAGAATTTAGAGACATATATTATTTATTAGGAGATCATAAATTTAAAGCAAAAGAATGGGAAAAAAGCATTTATTATTATACTATGGATGTAACTATAACTCCTTTTCGTTTTGATTCTTGGGCTGGTATTGCATTAGCAAAAGCTCAAATAATGAATACAAAATTAAATGCTTGTGACAAAATTCATTTTAATGATGTTGTATCAAATGCAAAAACTGTTATAAAATGTTGTCAACATGCATTAGATCTTGAGCCTCACAATACAAAAATTCGAATTGAGTTTGGTTCCTTTGTATATGCAAGACATTCATATTGTTCTCGTATTCTTAAACATGAAGCTGATCAATTAAGTTTGGAACAGTTTACTAGTATTGAAGAAAAAAAGGAAGAATATTTGGCACTTGCTACAAAATGTTTTGAAACAATGGTTAACAAATATAGTACAATAGAAAAGGATGCTAAAGATGACGATGAATCTCATGATGAAATTTGGATACATCATTATATGTATGGAAAAGTATTAGAAAAACTACATCCAGGTGAACCGGAAAATTTTTTGACCCAGTATCAACTTGCAGCACAACTACTACATGAACAAGGTGCTTTTTGTCCAGTGAAAATCAATTTCTATAATCCACCAGAGCTAGCAGTAGAAGCTTTAGAAATTTATTACAGGTATTTAAAAATCAACTTTAATATTAAAAAATCCTTAATAAAAAAACAATTATATAATACATTTTCAGAATTCATGCCAGTATTTTGAGTTATATTGAGAAACATGAGTATAATAAGGAGAAAGAGCAAGTTCTCGAACATTTTTTAGACAAGGCATCAGCTAGTCCATTTATGAAGCCAAAAGTTAAATCAACCAGTGGTGAAGGAAGTGAAGCCAAGAAACGAAAAACAACTGATGATGCCACATCTAAAAAGGTATATTAATTGATAATTTTTCATTTTTTATTTCTGAAATTCTAAAATTTTATTTCTATTTACATTTTTAAGGATGCTGCTGAAGTATTACAAGTTGTTAATTCAATTATTTCAAAAGTTGAAGATATGGTTCAAAATGGTGCAGAATCTGATGATTCTTCTACTATCTCTGATTCGTCATATAGTAGAACTACTGAAGATACAACTGAAGATGATGATGAAGGTGTAGAATCACTCCAGTTATCAAACCCAAATAAAAATGCCATGACATCTTTCAGTCTTTCTGCGTTCCGTGACAAATTAAGAGAAAGAGAGATGGCTAATAAAACTAAAGAGTTGGCAAAAAAAGAAGAAAAACCATTATCATCAACACCAACGACAACAACTTCGACACAACCTACAACTGTCGTTGCAAAATTATTTCCTGCTATAATAGAAAAAGAAAAAACTGTTGTAGCTGTGGATGATGATTGTCAATTCAAGAAAGAATTCCAAAATGTCAAGTATAATAATATTGTTGCTCAATGTGTAAAAGCTATGGTAGAATGTATTACAAGATTTCCTCAACATCACAAGGCGTATTTTCGTGTTTCAAATGCATATGCATCACTAAAAAAGGATTTGAAAGTGGCACGAGATTATTTACTTGGAAGTGAAACATTACAAAAGAAAAAGATTTTAGGATTATTTGGAGAGAGAAAAGCAAATAACTTTTTCAATGTAGGTTTACTATTTATTTATTGTAAAAAGTTGTACTTTCATTTATTTGTTTTCACTTTCACTTTTTTTATACATAGGGTGTATGGCGTAGCCCTACGGATGATATAGATAGACCTGGTAGTTTTTGTCATCATATGTCTAAATCAGTTCAGCATTTGCTACAAGTTTTAAATGATTTGAATGATCATCAAATGTTGGCTGAAATTGGAATACATTTAGCAAAAGTACCCGACTCTGATAAAAAGTATCTTTGTGATGATGAAAGGGAACAATATTATCAAATTGCCATGTCCAGTAGTGCAACAGCTGCTAAGAGAACTTTAACAGAAAGTACAGTTGCATCACTTGCTGATGTCATGTTGGCCATTTATGATACTCATTTGAAAGTAACAAAATTTTTGAAAGATAATAGAGAAGCTAAAGAAAATGGTATAGCAGTAATTCTATTTGATACCTACAAGAAATATATGAGTGAGAAATGTGTAAGTGTAAATTTATATTTACTATTTGGTTATGAGTAATTCATTTTATGAGTTGTCCTTTTTTTCATCTATAAAGGGAGTCGATGTTAGCAGTGCACCCTTTGATCAAGCTTTACGATTTGCTCAGCAATTATCATGGACATATAAAACTATGGCTGGACAAAATCCAAAGACAACTTCTAGTCAACAGATTACTGTAGGAAAAGCTAATCCTAGAAGAAGAAGAAGACAACTTGTTACCAACACTACTCCAGCATCATCATCAACAACAACAACTAGAACATTAACTGGAGGAGAAAAAATTGTCACTCAAAGTGGACAACAAACAATGGTTTATAATAACAAAACCTCCACACAAGGAAATATTTATCCAACTCAAAATCAAGGTATGTTTTCTGCAGCATATATGCGTACCATACTTGAAGCACCAGATGCAACGTTACATACAACTGACAAGTCAACAGCAACACAACAATCACCTGAAAAAATTCTAGGTCTGCCATATGGAGATGAATTTCAAAATCGTCATCACCAATCATCATATTTATCTAATAGACCTGATAAAACTGATAAAAGTTTTGTTAGTCCGCTTCTTTTTCCTCCTAGAACTTCGACAACAACATTGACACTACCTTCAACAACTACAACCACAAAAGGGATTTATAATAATAGTCTTCATCAAGCACATCGTCATCATCATCAACAACAACAACCGTCATATTCATCATCTTCTTCCATGGGAAAACTATCACAAACATCCAAAGTTATTTCAAAACGACCTAGTTCAACATCTAATAGTCTTAAATCTCGAATTATTAAGAAAGTTGTAGTTAAAGGAGGAATGAGTAGTACTACAAATGTTGTAAGAAGAGCAAACAATATTCAACACCAGCAACAACGACCAAGTTCTTCTTCTATGAATACATCACCATTTAAAGCTCAATCACAAGCTACAGGTTCTCCAAATTTAAGATATAATTTTGGTTCAGATCTTACAATAACACGTACTCCACCACCATTAGCACATTCACATGACACTACACATAAGTCAAGAGCTGTTGGAGTATATAATGAAGCTTATGAAATTATTGATTTGACAACTAAATCTCCAGTAAAAGAATCTTCTAACATAACTACTACTACCAACAAACTTGTTTCGACGACAACAGCATTAAATAATAATAATAATAATATGATGAGAAATGCAACAGCAGTTCATTCTGTTAGCAGTAGTAGTAGATCTTCATACCCAATGCCACCCAAAAAGAAACGAGTTCCAATTACTATGGAAAAAGATCCTTTGGGTATTGACTCGCCCAATGAAACTAAAGACAAGGTTGAAGTCATTACGTTAGAATGACATTAGTGGACCTTTTTAGTTTTTTTTCATGATTCTAAAAATTATTTATGTTAATGAATTTTTTATAACTATCAATATTATTAATAATATAATTAATCAATTACTATTCATAGCAATACAATGACTGACTATTATTCTTAGCAATAGTGTTTTTGTGATTATATAAGTATAAATATAAAGTAATGTACAAAAAAAATGATAAATGATGATCTTCTTGTATGACATGTATATTATTAACTAAAGAATTTTGATAGGACTAAATAAATATGATTGGCTACTTTCAAATGATAATAAAATGCATTTTTGCAATTTTTCATAATATATTGTTATTTTATAGGTAGTTCTTTTATTTAATACGCGTTTCGGTCAATTTTAGCTTATATATGTATGAAGGATAATAACGAACGTAAACAAAAAACAAGTATCCCGGAGATCATAATTTGTTGAGAAAATTGTGATAACTAAATAAATTATATCATATCAGTCGGTATTATAAATACAGATTATATGTTCAACTTAATAATAATTGACTCATTTTCTTCCTGATAGCTTTCTACATGTAACAAAGTTATTTTTTATCGCATTTGCATCTTCCTTTTTTATACTTTTTGGCAGATCATTTCTTTTGTGTTTAGAATACAAAATTTTCTTTTTTACTTTGTTTTAGTTTGTGATTTTGGATACCATTCAACAGTTGTTTTTTTGAGACATATAGAATACATTATTATAGTAGAATATCAATAATATAACATAATCTTCAAATGGAAATACATATATACGACAATATGTCTCACATATATATATTATAATATTTTTTGTTAGTATTTTTTTCACTTCACTTGACAATAACGATGACAACGACAATGATAATTTTGTTGAGATTTATCTCTAGACTCTTGATAAAAGTTGAATAAGGCTGGACGGAAGAAGTGTTTCCAGCTTATCCAACGCATATATTACTGGTAATGAAAGCCAGCTAACAGCCTAATATCAATTAAATAATAGATTACTTAGAAACTTGTATATGATATTTAAAACTACTTACTGTTTTGGCAATGATAGCCATTTGATCAGGATATTGATGAGTCAAAAATGCAATAAGAGCTGTGAATGTACATAGTCCAGCAGTAAACATGATAAAGAATGGCGTTTCTCTTTCAGGGAATACGCTTACATCATGATGAGCTATAAATCAAACAAATTATATTAATATAATTAAGTAAGCTTTGTACAACAAATAATTATCATATATAATATTTTTACCTGGAAGTATTTCTTCATTAGGATAATACAAAAATCATACAAAAAATTAGCTTATCATCACTTCATCATTGTAATAAACTTGTTGTACTTATGCTAATTAAATTTATTACCTCTATCGGGACATTCTGTACATGGAGGATAAGGAAAGAAGAGAGTTCCTTTCTCAAGTGGTCTTGGAATTGATGCAAACGTCCCTTCCCATGTACATGCAAGCAACTGAAGTGCACCTTCAATACGTTTCCAGTGTGTAATGTGAAAGAACGCATAGCTAAGAGCTTCTGAGTCACCTCTCTTGAGTAAATGTTCTGGTGGAAATATCATTGGTTTTAATTCCAATAAATATTTAGGAACATGAGGATTATACTCGACAGCTCTATTAAAAGGAATTAGATTAAGTTTACATTTTATTATGTAATTCATGTATCATACCTGTGTATCGCTTCAATAGCATTCATTTCTGGTACACTGAAACAAACGATATTATTATATCATAATTAATATGTACTGAATTTTAGTAATTTCTTTTAATATCTTTTAAAATAAACAAACCTCAGTCCTCTTTTTATTAGCCCTGACTCTGAGACGAACCTACAAACAAACAAAAATTATTATATATCGTAGTATAAATTTTGGCAAGCAAATCACTATATGACTTAAAACTACTAATACTTACTTATCTGATACTTGTCGCACTTTTAATAATGCTGAAGTGTAACAAAGAGTTGCAGATCTTGGAACAGAACCATCATCATATTTTGCTAAAACAGCCTGTACATCAGCATAAGCTTGAGTTTCTAATAATGCTTCTATGAGATTCTCATGAACGTGCAATACTGTCATTATAGGATGCACTTCTTTTGTAAGCTATAATTTTTTTTTATAAAAACACGAAATTATAATATAATTAAATAAATATGACTATATTGTAATTATAATCAAGTCTTACATCACGAAACATTTTTATAGTTTCTTTTAATCGACCTAATTTTCTTCCACACATAGCTAAACGTCTCTTAATATAAATGAGAACATTCATGTCTCGGCCTAAATCAAATAATAATACAATATTTAGTTTTGTTGTTAACCTAATTATAAAATATCTTTTTATATTTTTTTAAATAAAACTTACGATGTACACTGTCATTATTTGAGCCATGAGGCTGTAGTTGACATTTACGTAAATTTGATTCAGCAGCTCTAAGAGCTTGTTTTAATAACTTTTCAGTATCAGCTAGACTAGGAGCATCCTCCTAATAATAAGCATAATTGATATAAATCATTCAGTTCTTATTGTAATATAATTTCTGTAGTACTCACCCCATAGCCTTCTTCAGCCAACAATATATAACTATAAAAATTGAGTAAACACATAGTGGTTTTATTTTTAAGTATTTACTTTAGTAATTCTCATATTGAAAAAGTACACATTATTAAACTTACGCTGGTGCACAGTCTGCATTTTTCTCAATTGCTGCTTTGGCACTTTTAATTCTTTCTTGAGGATTCCTTTCTCTCCAAGCAGTTTGCATTACTAATATAAAATAGAATAAACAACGATTAGTCAGATTTTCACATTATATACATATAATTTCTCAAAAAAGACACTTTTTAAAATAATTACTTACTCGCATAGTCAGGTCTTGAAATATCACTATCACAAGTGAAAAATGTCTGATGATCTTGAGCAGACAAATTCATGTCATAGAAAGTTAGAGGCTCCTTTTTAGTTGCATTAAAATACCGCAAATATTCGGCACCTCTAAATAAATTTAATGGATTCCTCCAAACTTTACAATCTAAAGTAGTCATTTCAAAGCAAAGATATACATTTAGTCTAGTGTAAATAAATCCATGTAAATTGTAAAATTACTACATACCTCCAGGTGAATTTTGATTTGGAGGATTTGTACCATCTCCATTATTAGTTGTGCTATTATTTGCATAATCTGGAGGGCCTAACAATGGCCCAAGATGATTAAGAGAAACTTGTTCTATAAAAGAAGTTCCATACTTGCGGTAGTACCACCACTCAAAAATCTGTACACATAACAAAATATAAATATGATATTTTACTAAATCACATGTAAATGTGATTTTATTTTATAGATATGTCAAAGTGACTCACAAGAATGAGACCAGATATTAATGAAGATGTCCCAGTTAAAGCGACGTAAAATTTTGGTGTCAGTGTACTCAGGAACATAGTAGCTGTAAACATTTTAAATAAATCACCACCATCTGTCATTATAAATGTATTTCTTTATATTTTAAAGATATATTAAACTTACCCATTCCTATATTTTCAGAAATCTTAAGTGGTCCTGATATCAAATAAAAAACAGAGTGATATGTTTAAATTAAAAATGCCAAATAATTATTTATAGTGCATATTGAATACTCCACACACAATGCACAATAATAATGATCAATATTGAATATGCAATAACAAATGTCATACTAATAAAAATATATTTTTATAACCTCGTAAGTAGTAAAGCACAAATACAACCAATAGAAACCAAAAAGCCCACAAATATGTCCAGGACCAGACTATTAAATTCTTAAAATTTCGTAGATGAATCAAAATCATTTTGACACAAATACAATGTCATAACTTTAATTTGGAACTTGGAAACTTTATTTTAACTTGAGGACACAGATTGAAGAGAACTAGAGAGAGATTTCATTTTCCCGCAAAATATTGACATATCTCTGTTTTCTTTGTACTTTCTGGCATTAGTGTCTCAAGTTGAGTCACTCAACTCAGATTATTGTTAATAATAATTAGTAAAATCTATTAATTTGGAGACAATCAGACGATAGGTCAAATTATTTTTATATATTACCTAATAATCTTGTCAAATGTAGTAATAATTTAACACGGCAATGTTGTAGGAAATAAACAAAAGTCCGAACTCTCTGTTCTGTCAATTTTAAGATCATCATAATTAAGAAGTAATCATTATTGGAAGCATAAAGTGACTTTTAACAAAATTTTTATTGCGATATCATACATTCTTCATTCTATCATTTGTTTTGTACTTCTTTGATATTCATTTTTTTCATGGTCAACACACACACTCAAGCTCAACACTTTCTCATGTGGTACTAAAAAGGATAAGAGTATCATCGACTCGATATACTTGCTATATGTGGAAATTAGCAATGAACCCAATGAATTATTCTTTCCAGTTATTTCAGTGATTAATTCTACTATAACTATATAGCCAGAACTAAAAGAAACATAAATTCATAAGACAAAGAATAACGCGTTACAGAAGCTTCTCAACAGAACTTAGCATATGTACAGTACTCTCTATTATGCAATGCATTTGTGTTAGTCTCACTTTGTTCCTCTCTTCAAGATTCTTCTTCGGTTTCTTGTTGAGTTGCTGAATGGCAAAGAGTAAAAAGGCTTTATCCTAAACAAGGCTCTCTTTCTAACTTCTTCTACTGGAAACTGGATATATATATTTTTTCCCTAAGAGAAGAAGAAGTTGACACTTATCATCTTGAACTCTAAGTTAAGGGAGTTCTTTTTTTCTTCTCGTCTGGAGGATATAGCATAGTACTTACTTTAACTTGTAATAGTAATAACACACAGAGAGAAAATGTTGTAGGTGGTTCCCTAATTCTGATGTAAAAGTGTATTGTATATATATTCGGGCTAATCCCTAAACTTTACACAAGTTACGACAAAAATAAAGATAAACTTAGTTTTAACTCCCACTTCCCTGATTCATTCAACATCATCATAGAACAGGATCTCTGTTGAAAGAAAAAATAAGTAATGAGACGTTCTCGGACGGAACTCTAGAAAGATTTCTTCTCACTCACTCTCTCTCTCTCTTTTTCAATATTCAGTATTAGAGTATTACGTTATAAGAAAATATAGATATATTTATATATGTATGCAGTAGTTCCTTTCTGTCCTCTGATCATCATCACTTCATCTGTTCAAGCTATATACATATATACATATATATATATACCGCACATAATAGTTTATATCGGTATTTTCATAGCAGTAGTGTCCAAAGAAAAAAAGAATAGCACTATATACACACACACCCACACACAAACAGAAATTACAAATGCATTATTCCAATTACAACTACATTTGGTTTTGGTTGCTCTAAAAGAAGACTCTTGAGAGTTTTTTGAAGGAAAAATTCTTTTTCTTTGAGTTATACGTTTCAATTCTTTCAACAGTGAGATCTCTGTTGTGTGTTGTTGTTATTGTCAGTTGTCTAGTGTGTTGTGTCATGTCGTGGTGTGAAATAATTTGTTGAAATAAGTAATGTTTAATTGCCTTAATATATGTTTGAGGCCGCCAAAAGGAACCAGAGTGTAAGAAAAAAACACCCGGTTACATTATTACAATGGAAGTCATCATGTGTCCTGCCAGGATCCTTAGTGTTTTACTTTTAATTATATTAGGTGAGTTCCTTAGCTTACTAATATACAAGAAGTCTTCTCGTCATAAAACATATAAACAACAAAGAAGTGTAAAGAGACACAAACAAAAGTCATTATTTGCAGAGATATGTAAAATAAAAACCAGTATCAGGCAAAATACAGAAGCGTCGCGAAATTTACACATGTCATCATATGTGCCAGCAATTTCCACTTTGTTTTGATATCAATGACAAACAGTAGTAGTAAGTATTTACATAGAATTTGAAGGACAATAATCTTTGAAAGGATTTTATGCAAAATTCCATTTTTAGATTTAGAGTTTTCTCACTGATTCATCATTTGACATTGGACTATTAATTTTTGTATTGGTAGCTAGTAACTCAATTGACTTTGAATGAATTAGTATGATGCCTCAGTCAGAAGTTGTTATCTCATTATATATTGCATTGCATGTTATATATATCATCTTCTCATTTCTAACCAACGCAACTCGATTTTAAACACTTTTCTATGTTTCAAGTCAGACGACAACTCAACCTCCTTTAATGAAAATAAAAGGAGACATGATGAATGACAGAGACATCGCATCAAATGACACGATTATCTATCTGCAATCATTTTACGAACTATATACATATAAGAGAGTTTTGACTAAAGTCAAATACGCCAATATAAAATGTAGTATACTTTGCAAAAGATGAACTTGTTTGTATTTCTCTTATATGTACTTATGTTCACAGAATGTTTAAGATACCCAGCTAATAATAATGCATTTTTGCCTTTATAAAATTTAAAATTTCAGGTTTATATACAACAAGCGTGAGTTCTAGTGATATTCATAATATTCCACAAGCACAAGAGCCTAGAGGACCACCACCACGAAGAGGTAAATGTTGTTTTTTAAAATGTATTTAAGGGCTTGTTTTCTTGACGCACTAATTTATAATAACAAAAAATTTTGATAGCGCATACTTAATTAAATTCTTCTTAATGAGTAGATGAATAACATGTTAATTGCATATACGCGTACTAATAGATTAAAAAGGTGATATAGTATGTAGACAGAAATATTAGAAGGTATTTAATGGTTAAGGTAAAAATACTTGCATAACTTCAGTACTTGGTGGAATTTTGTAAATAATAATAATTAAGCTTCTTATTTAGTAACAAATATATAATTGTTTCGTATGAGACTTTACAACATGGAGCATATCATGGAACTTATACATCTTATAAAACTAATCTCTATTTTACTACTTGGGTTTTTATTGGTGAAAGAAACGAAACTCGTCATATACAAAATGGGTTTTGGAGAAGATGGTGATGGTTTGGGAATATAGTTAAATTCCAGTAGTGCTGAGATGATTTTAAATTGTTTTAATATATTTCATGTGTGAAATTGTAATAATTGAAATACACTAAAGTTGAGAGACAAGTTAGTACAACAAGACCAATCATTATTCAAAAATCAACTATTAAATTCAAACCATCAGATCAAGACCCTTCAAAAGTTAATGTAGGAGGTTATTCTAGAACATACTCTGAAAGAAGATATCATGTCAACCGAGGCCGTCAACAACAAAAGCATATGAATAGAACAATACACTCAGAGACTCATGTAACTTTTCAAAAGGAATTGGATGGAAATATCATTGGACCTGTTGGATCAAGAACAATTACTGAGAAAAATGAGTCATTTAGTTTTCCAAATGGACTCAATGAAACTTCTGAATTTGCTAATATCACATTTTTTGATCTTCATAAGGATTTAAAAGTTGACAATATTCATCCATTAGCTAAACTAGGCTCAACTTTTGGGAGAGGTAAAATTTTGTCCGGTTTTCTAAATAAATCTTCTTCTTGAGGTCATCCACATTTACATTTTACATGTTATTATTATTTTAAGTAATGCGATTAGTTGTGCATTTAATTATATATTATAAAAGGATTGTATACTTCATGTATGCAAATACTTCTTGTGTTTACTATGACTGAGTGAGAACATATTGCAAATTAGATTAGGATCCTGCATCCTGATCCTGATCTCATTCCCTAGCCTATATAGTTATATGGAAATGAACGCGTATCTGTTGAAGCATCTAATAAGCACTATATTACTAATTGTTATATAATTAGTTGTTGAATGTTTCACTATTTTTAGAGCCTTATGTTCCACCTGTTGCTCATCCATGTGAGCAAAAGTCTTGCTATCCCAATACAGGGAATTTACTACTTGGTAGAGAGGATAGACTGACAGCTTCTTCAACATGTGGATTAAAAGGAGAGGTACTTAAAGAAAATTGAGCTTTTTAGAATTTTTTTTGTTTAAAATACAAGAGAGAGAGTATGTATATATTGATAGAATGTATTTAAATTCATCTTTGTTTATTATTATAGGAACGCTTCTGTATAGTTTCTCATTTAGAAGACAAGGGTAAATGTTTCCGTTGCGACTCGCGTCCACAATTTTCATGGAACCCTCAACTGAGCCACAGAATTGAAAATATTCTTCATAGAGTTTATAATAAGTAAAAAAAGAGAGAAAGTCTATTTTAAAATTTTAAATCTTTACAATTGTTTAATTTAACCTATGTGGTAAAATGTAGGACAAGACAGAGATCATGGTGGCAATCTGAAAATGGAGTTGAGAATGTTACTATTCAATTGGATATGGAAGCTGAATTTCATTTCACTCACTTGATCATTACTTTTAAAACATTTAGACCAGCTGCAATGATTATTGAAAGATCGTATGATTTTGGGCAAACATGGAAAATTTATCGTTATTTTGCTTATGACTGTGCAACAATATTTCCAGGTACTTTATATGCTCTACTACATATATTTTGACTCATCTTTTGTACCTTTAGAAAATTTAATATTTGTGTTTTTTCTATTAGGCATTCCTACAGGACCAGCTAGATCTATGACGGATGTTGTTTGTGAGTCCAGATATTCTTCAGTTGCCCCTTCGACAGAAGGTTAGCTAAATTATTAAGATTAAATTATGATCTGTTAAATATTAATTCATTTCATTTATTTTCACAGGAGAAGTAAGTTTGATATATAGAAGAAGTATACTTTATTATCACAAGACTTTTAATTTTTAATCATATTTTTAATATAGGTCATATTTAGAGTTCTTCCTCAGAATGGTACGTAATTTTTCAGTATTTTCAATGTTGTTCAGTGTTTTTTTATGTTTTGTTTTATGCGTGTGTGTTTAGTACCTGTACCTGAACCTTACTCTTTGGAAGTGCAGAACCTTTTAAAAATGACAAATTTGAGAGTCAACTTTACAAAGTATCATACTCTTGGTGATGATTTACTGGACAAACGTCAAGATATTCAAGAAAAGTACTACTATGCAATTTATGAAATGGTTGTTCGTGGCTCTTGCTCCTGTTATGGACATGCTAGTCAATGTCTTCCTATGCCTGGAGTTGTAACATCAGATCCTCAAATGGTTCATGGAAGATGTGAATGTACACATAATACAAAAGGTCTTAATTGTGAAGAGTGTGAAGATTTTTATAGAGATTTACCATGGAAACCTGCTCTTGATAAACAGACCAATGCTTGTAAAAGTAAGTTTTTTTAAAAGTCAAAATAGTGTAGGTAATTACAAAAATTGATTTATATTATATACTTCATTGATAATCAGGATGCAATTGCAACAACCATGCTCAAAGTTGTCATTTTGATGCTGCTGTATTTGAGGCTTCTGGACGTGTTAGTGGTGGTGTTTGTGACAATTGTCAACATAATACAATGGGTCACAAATGTTCAGAATGTAAACCATTCTACTACCTAGCAAGTCATCGTGTAATTTCTGATGAAGATGCATGTCATCGTAAGAAACCATTTGATTTAAATGAGATGTATTAAATTAGTTTTACAATTTTAATATTTTTGTACTTAGCTTGTGACTGTGACCCAAGAGGTTCATTAGATGCAGGTATTTGTGACTCTAGAAATGATGTAGAAAATGGATTAGTAGCAGGAAAATGTCACTGTAAAACCAATGTGGATGGTCGACGGTGTGATATTTGCAAAAATGGTTATTGGAAACTTGATGAGTTTAGTTCAGAGGGTTGTCAACGTAAGTATATAATCAAATATATTTTTATAATATAGTACATTATTATTTTTGATTGTAGCTTGCACATGCAACATATTGGGTACAGTTGGTAATCAAGGATGTGATATGGAATCCGGTGAATGTACTTGTAAACGTTATGTAATTGGAAGAGATTGTAATCAATGTCTTCCAGAATATTGGGGTCTCTCAGATGATAAAGATGGATGTAATCCATGTGATTGTGACGTTGGTGGAGCATATGACAATAATTGCGATGTTATTACTGGACAGTGTCGGTAAGTCAGTACATATATATATGAATGTTATGTTTTTTAATAAATATTAAAAATACGTGTCATATTTTTGTATTCAAGTTGTCGACCACATGTAGGAGGTCGAAATTGTAGTATGCCAGAACAAGGCTATTTTGCTGGAAATATGGATCACCTTGTTTATGAAGCTGAACTTGCTCGTACTAGCCCTGTAAGTGAAGAGAAATTGTTGTGATGATAAGACGTTAATAAAAGTTGTAAGAATCTACTAATTTATTTTCTCTATTTATTTTTATATAGAATACACAAGTTATTTTACGTGAGCCATATAGAGATGGAAGAGATGCTACATGGACTGGTTTAGGATTTGTTCGTACACTTGATGAATCATATTTAGAATTTACTATTGATAACATTGTTGAAACAATGAACTATGATTTGGTTATTCGATATGAACCGCAGGTACATGTTTATATATCTAGGACAACAATTGTTATATATTATCTCATAATATCGATTTTCATTCTTGACTTTTTTAGCAACCAGGTTGGCAACAAGTAAATGTTATTGTGACACCTGATAATGATGCTGGAAGTCCAGAAGGACTCTGTGCTTATAGTACAATATATGGCAGACCTACACAAATTATATTACGTTCTGGTAATTAGTAAAAAAATTTTGAACCTAAAAATGTCTGAATATAGATATTCTTAAAAAAATTTAATTTTTTTGTACAGAGTCAAGAGAAGCTTCAATGTATCCAAATGTTTGTTTTGAAGCTGGAAAAACTTATAAAGTTCGTATAGAATTAAAAGGTGGAGATCGAGGAACAACATCAACATTGATTGACTCTGTAAATTTCATTCTTTAAAACAAAATTGTTAATAATATTATTAATTAACTTAGCCATGACAAAATAATTTCTTTTTTTTCTTTCAGTTGGTTCTAATTCCAAGAACAGATGACATTGACTTTTTTAAAGGTCCTCCAGCAAATCAATTCAGACAACAACAATTTGAACGTTACAGATGTCCAGAAAATTTTAAGAGTGCAGCAAAACATCCAGTTATTGATGAATGTAAAAGATTATTATATAGTGTTGGCTACTATGTATTTGATGGAGCATTTGAATGTAACTGTGATCCTACAGGATCTACTAGTGCAATTTGTGATCCTTTAGGTAAAATTTTTCTTTAGTGATTTAGTATTTTTTTAAATGTGTTTTCATAATCATTTATTTTGATTTGTAGGAGGTCAATGTACTTGTAAATTGAATGTTGTTGGAAGAAGATGTGATCGTTGTGCTCCTGGAACTTATGGTTTTGGACCAGAAGGATGTAGACCTTGTGAATGTAATTCAATTGGATCATTGGATAACTTTTGTGATGGTCAATCAGGACAATGTCGTTGTAGACCAAATACATATGGACTTCAATGTGACTTATGTCAGCCAGGCTATTGGAATTTTCCAAATTGTCAACGTTGTAATTGCAATGGACATGCTGATATTTGTGACTCTGCCACTGGACAATGTATTGATTGTCGAGATTTTAGTACTGGTAGCAATTGTGAAAGATGTACTGAAGGATATTATGGTGATCCAAGATTAGGAATTGATATTGCATGTAGAGCTTGCCCTTGCCCTGGCACAATTGAAAGTGGTAATAAACTGTATATAATTTATTTTTAAAAAAAATAAAAAATTCTACTAAGTTTTCTACTTCTTTTATTCTTATTAGGTCATTCTTTTGCTGCTCGTTGTGCTTTGGATAGACAAACTAATGATGTTGTATGTGAATGTTCAGAAGGATATGCTGGTTTGTTAATATTATTATATTATATTACATAGTATAACATTTATATTAAAATATACACTTTTGCTAAATGTAAATCAGGACCAAGATGTGACACATGTGCTGACAATTATTTTGGAAATCCAGACTTACCTGGTGGTCTATGTAGTGCTTGTAGTTGTAATAATAATATTGACATTTCAAGACCAGGAAATTGTGACCTCAAGTCAGGGCAATGTCTACAATGTCTGTTTAATACTGAAGGATTCAACTGTGAACAGTGTGCAGCTGGTTTTTATGGAGATGCTACAAGACAAAGTTGTCGGAGTATGTTAAGATTTAAATATTATATCATATAGATTTGAATCTCCGTTAATTTGATTTGTTTTTTTTTTGTATTCAGCATGTAGATGTGACATTTTAGGTCATAATGCTACAGCAGGTCCATGTGATCGCATCACTGGACAATGCCCATGTCATCCAAATGTTATTGGCCAAAGTTGTAATCAATGTGAAGAAAATCATTGGAAAATTGCAAGTGGTGAAGGGTGTGAAGCTTGTAACTGTGACCCTGTAGGATCTCGAAATACTCAATGTAATTTGGTAAGTGCTCACAACATTTATTTACTAGTCTTTAAAGTTTCTTATTGTAATCATAACACTACTTTTACAGTACGATGGACAATGTGATTGCAAACCTGGATTTGGTGGTCGTATGTGTAATCAATGTCAAGCTGAATTTTGGGGAGATCCAAACAACGAATGTTACCGTAATATAATCTACTACTATAAAAATATCTTTTTAAATAAAGATATGTTTTAATTATATAAAGCAATTTAACTTGTATTATGTAGCTTGTGATTGTAATATATGGGGATCAGCAACAAAACAGTGTGACAGGACAAATGGTAGTTGTGTATGCTTATCTGGCATAGGTGGAAAAAATTGTGATGAATGTGCCAGGTTGGTTTTAGGATTTTAATATTATTATTGATAATAATATATATAAATTAATTAATACTATTAAATAATTTATAGAGGATTTATTGGTCATGCTCCTTCATGTTCTCCTTGTGGAGAATGTTTTGAAAATTGGGATCGTATCATTATGGATCTTAAAGGTAGATTGGATCTGTAATGAAAGTTTGTTTTGAAACTAATTTGTATGTTAATATATTTCAGATAAAACAAAAAAAGTTGTTGATGCTGCATCACATATCAAACAACAAGGAGCTACTGGTGCATATACTAGAGAATTTGAAACAATGAAAACTAAAATAGATGACGTGAAAAAATTGTTGGAAAGTTCTAGTGTTAGTACTGCTGACTTGGATGAGTTACAAGAATTAATTGAAGATCGAAAGTAATAATGACTAAAATTTGTAACAATATATATCTTACAAAAGTTTGTTAATATATTTAAGTTGGATTTTATTCTTTTATTTTTTTTAGAAAAGCCTTAGATGATATGTCCGATCAATTAGATGTTGTTGGAGAAACGTTTACAGATGTATCTCAAAGAGTTTTATCGGCAAATGTTTCATTAGCAGATCTAGAAAGTAAAGTTGATGCACTTCAAGCATCTGCAGCTTCTTTAAAAAATCAAGCCATTAATTTGCAAGAAGCTAATGTTGAAGGTAAATAAATAATAAAATATTAATTTTTCGCCTTACTTACTTCATGAAATTTAAATAATTTTTTTTTAAAAAAAACAGGAGCTTTGAACTTGACTAGAGATGCAAAGCGTAGATCTGATGATGCAGTAAGAAGAGCCGATAGTGTCAAGAGAATTCTAAGTGACTCTTCTAGACAAAGAATAAGAACTGATGCTCTGTTGACAACATTGGGTGCACAAATTGACAAACAACAAGGAGATATTTCAGATGTTTTGGTAAAACTTGAAACAAGCTTGAGCACTCTAAATGGTGCATTTCCAGAATTAAACAGCCTAGTTTGTGACAAACATGGTGACCCATGTCATTCTCATTGTGGAGGTAAGAATAATTTTGACTAATAAACAATATCAGTCTGTTACTAATTGGCTTCAACATGCATATATAGGTGCTGGATGTGGAAAATGTGGTGGACTTTCATGTGAGGATGGAGCAGTAACAAAAGCTGATGCTGCTCTCAAATATGCTCAAGATGCTCATCAAGAACTCAAGAGAAAAGATGCTGATGCTGAAGATCTTCTTAGAACAGTTACACAAACAAAATCAGAGGTAGATGAAGCTCAAAGACTAACTCAAACAACACTAGTCCAAGCACAAATTGCAAAGAATTCATCAGAATTAGCTAAGGGAACATTAGAAGAACTTGAGACAAATATTACAGAGTTTTTGGAAACTATTGGAGCTACACCAAATGACATTCGTACATTATCACAAGATGTATATATTATTATTATTACTTTACTATCAATGTATAATCAAGAATTTAACTTGTAAATTTAAATTTAAATTAATATATCTTGTAGGTTCTGAGTAAACATATTACTTTGAAACCAGAACAAATTGATGAACTAGCTACTGAAATTCGTAGTAGTATATCAAATTTAACGGATATTGATCAAATTATTTATGCTACACAAGATGATTTAAGACAAGCTGAATATTTGAAAGATCGTGCTAACGAGTCCGCGTATGATTTTTATAATTAGTATTATAACACATATTAAATTTTAGGAAATGTAAAACACTATAAATATTGTTGAGTTGAAATTTATATATTATGTAATTCTTGTGTTACTCCAGATCAGCAGCAAGTAAAGTTCTTCAAGATGCTGTTCAAGTTCGTGATGAATTAGAAAAGACACTTGAAGCTCAAAGAAGTGCTGAAAGTGCTACTGAAAAGGCTCGAGAAGACATCACTGCTGCAGATCTTGATCTCAAGCTGGTTAGTTTTATTGCTTTTGTACATGTACAAAAGATTATTAAAAAAAGTACATAAATTCATTTATATTATTTTCATAGATTGGAAGCGAAACAAATGATGCTGAAAAGAAAGCAAATGACTCTTTATCTGATGTTCAACAATTAGAACGTAGGTTAGAAGAGCTTCAAAAACGAAATTTACAAAATCAAAGAAGAAGAGATCAAGCTAAAAATGAGTCAGATGCTGCCTTCTCCAATGCTACTGCTGTACAAGATAATGCAATAACGTAAGTATTTTTCAAAAGCCTGATAGAATTTCTTATACTAATTTAATAAATTTTATTTTTATACTTAAGGTTAAAAAGAGAATATCAAGAAGTTGCTAAAGAACTAGATGCAAAACTAAAAATGTTTGAAGGAGCTAGAGAAAAACATGGTTTACAAAATCGAGCAAATCGATTGGCAAAAGATGTTAATGATAAACTTAAAGATTTACACGGTAGTGAAAAAAAATTTAAAATGATCTTATTTATCTGATACTACTTATTTATTTACTTACTTACACACACATATTGTACTATAATTTTACAGAAATGGAGAAAGAGTTTGAAGAACATGAAAGACGAACGCATGATGTCTTGTCAAAAATTGACGAACTATCAAGAGAAATGGAAGGGCATTTACAAGCTATAAAACGTACTGAAGACTATCATAGAGAATGTAACTCATAGTAGAGTCTAACAACACACGCTTTCCTTTTGTGCCACTTTATTATGCAAATTTTACTCAAGTCTCAAACAAATAATAATAAAGTATATTAAAAGTAGGATAATAATATTAATAATGTATCATAGCTAGCTTAAATGTTGTTGTACAGTACAAATGTACTTAAATAAACAACTTTTTACTACTTAAAATGTCAACAAATTTTAAAAAAAACAGAGGATACAGGATATACCTTAATTACCTGTTCACTGCCAAAAAAGCCAAATTTAGGTTTATATTCTATATAAATATATAATTGTAAAGATGCACTATTTATTAAATTTTTTAAGCTTATGACTGAAATAGGTCTTGCCTTTTTTCTTTGTGCAAACGACGTGCCATATTAGTTATATAAAGGGTATAATTTAAATACTTGTATTTCATAAAGTTTTTTGTAATATGTTTAAGCTTCAGAAGTAACTATGTGAGTTGATAATATTTTCTGTCATTGTCATTATAATATATATAACTGGTGGATTTTATAGTCTGTTACTGCATGCAACAAATATGCTAATCATTAAAATAACCCGACTTTTGTTTTATATATATAAACATTGGTAATAGTAATATAAGATTAATTTATAATGTTTCTAACTTTTAAATAATTCGCATATAAGCATGTGAACAGTCAAAAAAACTTAGATGTAAAGTCATAACTGTAATGTAAGTGTAAATAATTTCATATTTATATATTATATATAGGAAGCTCATATCAATTGTTGCCTGTTGAAAAGAATTACAAAAAAGTACAATTATTGCAATTAAAGTCTTGATGAAAAAATTTACAAAAACAATAATGAGAAATGAGTTTCTTTTTCTGCATGGACTAGACTTTTAATTTTTTAGATGGCATAATATACTCTACATACATACTTGATAAATTGTCATGGACCAAAGGAATTTTGATATTTAAATACTAGACAAACTCCATTTATCATATACACGGGTAATCAGCCTGGTACTGCAATACTCTATAATTGCATTTTCATTATATAATGTAATGCATTTGTTTATCATGATCTAGTTAGTTGACTACTGTTGTAAAGAATCTTGGCATGTTTCATATGGAGAAATAATCTAGTCTCTAATAATGCAATCACAATGCCCCATAGACTCTATATAGGTACCATAAATCATCAATTAATTGTCGTTAGTTAGTTCTTCTAATTCGTTCTTTTCGTTTATTGCGCACAAAACATTGTCGCATATCATCTGAGTATAATAATTATTTTAGTATTGTCAATCACTTCATATATAACGAGAATAATAATGACGCTTGTTTCAAGTTAAAAGGTTTTGGTATATGACAGATAAAGCGCATTTCGAACAATCTGTATGAATTTTGAGAGAAGAGACCTTGAAAATAATAAAATAATAAACATATATGTTAAATTTTTTTGATCTACCTTACAATATAAAAAGTATATACACATCACTTACGCAAAACATGGTGGTGTATTGTAAGGAGAATTTTCTTTAGCCAAAATAGAATAATCGAAAACAGCTGGAGTATAAGGAAGAGCATGACCCATCAAATCTTTCCTTACAATAACAATTGTAACTCCTGCTGGTCCAATATTCTTTT
>VCNE01012809.1:0-54264 GCA_009869805.1 Oncopodura yosiiana
TTCTTAATTACAGTATCATGCAAGCCGTATTCATCGTATGATCAAATTGGGTCTTGGTATTGAAGATGATGACGTTCCATTAGCCGAGCCTGAAGAAAAGAAAGAAGAAGCTGCTGCAGCACCAGTTGACGGAGAAGTTGAGGATGCATCTCGAATGGAAGAAGTTGATTAAATATCTTACTTCATTCTCTTATCTGCTTATTTAACACCAACATTATTGTAAATTATTCAGTAAAAAATGTTATACATCACCAAATGGTAAATTATTCCTATAGTAGTTAGTCAGTAGTGTGCTACTTATGTGTAGTATCATTTCCTTACATTTATTAATAATATTTTTTGTACGATTTTAATTGTATGTCTATCTCTGTTTCTCAGTTATAACATGCAATTATTAGATGTAACGCAATTTATATGTGCTAACTTAACTACAAATATATAAAGTGTAATGTGTTTGATGTATGTAACATGCGTGGAGTGAAAGTATGAAAATAAATAAAAACATGAATTAAAAAAATAAACTTTGTACCACCACCAAGTTGTTCATTTATTTTATACATATATATCAATGCACGACAAATTGGTCTTACTTGCATCCTGAAAAAAGATAAGTTTCAAAGATGGTAGAAGCTAGAATAGAATGAGTCTCTGGAGAAATCACGACCATAATACTACTACAGCATGAAGAACAAAACTAAACTTTCCATTTTCAAGATAGTACTTTTAGTAGTAGCAGGTGCAGTTAGAATCCTATTGCCAATGACAGTTTAGTAGATCTTACTTGTTCGTCATTCAATTTCAATGTCTCTCAAATAGTAAACTACAAGAAGAAAAAGACAAATAAACCAAAAGAACCATTCCACATTTAACCAACCAAGACTAATCTCACAAACTATTTGCTACACTACTACCAGCATCTCTATCTATTTGTTTGTGTGTATATAAATAGTTCACTAGTAGTGAAATAGTCACCACCGGAAAGAGATTGGATGGAATGAAAACTCATTCAACCACAAATACCAATTAGTCTCTTCCTCATGTCCATATTTATTCATTTGTGGTATATCTAGAGAGAGAGAGAGAGAAAATGGTATTATTCTGGAAAGTCGTTTAGGTCAAAAGTGATTTAGCTTTACGCATATTATTTAGAAGAGTAAACTTGTATGCGTAGTTGAGTATAAAATATATTGTAATTATTGTCGCCATATAGAAAATTCCTAGTTGATAAATCAGTCTCATTTATTGTACCGCACCCAGTCATAAATCTAACTGCCAAAATCAAGCTAAAGTCACTTGTATGCTATAATTCATTCACACAATAAACACGCATGTTATGAGGAACGAAAATATTTGCTGTGTGTGAAATTCTACTTAGCATTATAGCCACTATTAGCACCACAAAATGGCAAAATAACTGACCTAAGGAGAAAATATTTGATAGCTTTTCATAAAATAAACCGGAATTAATTTTTCTCTCTCTTGATTTATATATTGTAGTACACTCCTCCCTATTCAGCTATTGACATTATACTACTACTATTACATTTGTCTTCTAACTTTCTCCTCCTATCCTAACTTCCTATATACACTAACCACATCCTATATAGCATATTCGTTTGACCATCATAAACATTGTAGTGATTATCTTTAGATGAAAAATTCTATGGCTATTTTTATAGCTTGAAACTAGTTCACTGGAAGTTATATATAGAGAAAGAGTGTACATGACATTACTTTTTGAAGGCAACAAAGTGAGCTGTTTTCTCTCTTTGCTCTTTATGGTGTCTATTTGTTAGAGAAAAACTAGAATTTGTTTTTCCCCTTTTTGGCTTTTGTGACTTTGACTGTTTCTTCTCTTTGAGAGCTTAGAAGAGAAGAGAAGTTGTACATTTTTTACTCTCATGTTTCGTACTACTAGCCTAAATTTTTCCTGTTGCTTTCTCCATTTACTGCTGTGCTGTAGACCCTTTAGCTCTTAGCTGTATAATTTTGATTAGGCACTGCATGAGGTTGTTATTTTTAACTGCTCGTTTCCGGACGTTAACGATATGACTTGATAACTAACAAGAAGTTTACTTTTCAAAAGTGAAAGTATATGTATATACTTACTACATAGCATGGCATAGTAAATATCGTAGTGTACTGAAAAAGTAATAAGAAAAGTCTTATTTCGCAAAAAGTAAAAATCAATTTTCTCTTCTAGTAGAGATCGGTAGGAAAAAATTCTTTTCTCATATCTTCTAGAATAGAAAAACTAGGGCACTGCATTTTACATATTGCATTGAATGTAAGTATATATAGTATACTTCGATCACATCACATATTCAACATTTTCTTATTGCTAAGAATATTTGATTCATGTCTTTTTCATTCCATTATCTCGAGTGCACTACAAATAATACTTTATATATGAGAGAAGACCATGAATCACCTAGATTTTATTGAAATGAAATGCATTATGCATACCACAAAAGAATATTACATATTCCTCTTCTATAGTGTTCTACATATATAGATTCTATTTTGGGTACTTATAAATTATTGTTCTTATCTCTGACGTGCACGAGAGACAAAATTGACTCTAAGTATACATATATGATATAGTCACTTTATGCTAGAAGGCAATATTGCATCACTTTTCGTGTAAAGTACATATAGGTATATAACCATCTAATTTCTTTCATTTAATTAATTACTTGCTCTTATAGCCTCAAGGCTGTATTATAGTTGCAGAGAAAAAGAGAGTGAAAGTCTACTTTCTCTTTTGAAGCTAAAAAGCATAGTACCTCATACATACATTTTTATTTTATATGTGGATGTGACTAAAAAACGATGGCATCAGAATTCCTTCATGGTCTTTACGAGCTCTACATTCACAGAAGACGACGACATGATATATGATTGTGAGGTAAGGTGTGAGTTCTGCGAATGATTTAAGAGATGTTTTAGTAACCTGTCGTGGACATTGGTCCTTATTCTTTCTTCCTCTAGGAATAGTTCACATATGTCCTCGTGTCTCTTTCAAGTGGAAGAAAAAAGCCACATGGATTGGTCCAAAAAACTAGAAATAACTGGAAAGTTCTACAACACTTATAACTTGTATAAAATAGTTCTTCCTCAAACTCTTTGATCTGATGTGTAAAGACTTGACGCAATATATAACATCCAAAGCCAAGCCAACTACCATTACTAGTGCTGAAATTTGTCTTCATATTACCACTAGAGTCTAAAATTTCATCATTGCTCAACAAATGAAAGATGAGAGATCTCTCTCTCTTCTCTGTAGCATGACTAATAATACATCCTCATGTGCTACAGTATACTCAAAAGTTATGACTTTTGCTCTCTCTCCTTCACTTTTCTCATTTCAACCTTCACTTTCACCTCCATTGACAGACTATTGACTTTGACTTTCATTTCTCCTACTAAGCTTTTCTCTATTACTGCAGCTTCATGTTCACTCATTTCAAAAGAAGAGAAGAAGAGAAATGAAGTTTAATATAAAATACTATATAAAAGTCAAAAGATGAGATGAAAACTTTTTGAGAGAGCATTGTATATGTACTCATACACGTAATATGTTGCAGCTAGGCTAAAAGAGTTGTAGAAAAGTAGTTATAATACTGTGGTAGAGAATGAAAATATCACTCTTTAGGGGTTACTTTGCTTACAACTTGAGTTCACTTTGGTTCCTTTACTCTCATCTTTCTCTTCTCGTACAATATATAACAAGTCTCTGTTTAAATGTGAGATGAAGATGAGATGCTATAGTAGACGAACTGAGATGACTTTTCTCTCTCTCTCTAAGCATTTTGCCATTTTCTGGAACTAAAAGCTAGTCAAAGATTCCCTGCTCACATTTTGCATTCCCATACCACACATTACTTGAAGATATTTTACATGAAATGGAATTATACATTAGTCGCTAGCCACGTAGAAAAGAGGACATTTAAGTTAACATATAAAATATATGGATGCATTCAAATGACAAGATTAAATTATATGTACATATAGTAGTTGTAAAGCAAAGTAAAAGTACTGATAGAGAAACATTGCATGGTGCATTACAAGTGACATCAGAGATATTTAGAGAGTTGCATAGAGAGTGAGAGAGAATGGTTGACATTATCTTTAAATTTTGTTTATGATGCTTTCTGAGAGTACTATTGTGAACTAGCTGATTCATGGAGTTTATTCTTGTTTCTATATTCATTATGAAAATATATCATTAGAGATGGAGCGAACTCAAGATTAGTCGAGCCGAAGCTGAGCAGTTTGGCTTGAAATTTTTCGAGGCTATGATTATATCAACTGATTTTTTACACTATCATACACTATGTAAAACAAAAGTTAGAAGGTATTTTTAGCAAGATTATGATTCCTTCAAAAATTATATGTTAAGTTCGGCTTAATAGAACGTTCGGTACATCTCTATATATCATATTATGCGGGTTTAAAAGTTATACATTGTAAAATTTTCCGAATGTGTTTCTTGCAGAGTGCTTTCCTTAGTATGTTTAATATACTATATTATAGTAAAAGAGATTATAGAGTAAAAGTAGCGAATAGAGAATAGATGACAATCCATCAAGACAAAAATAGATGAAGTGACAAATAAAAAGAGGAAAAGTTGTAAACCAGGTCAAATGCTCTATCTTTGAGCTCGTTCTGACTCAAAAAACTGTGTGACATTAGCAAGAGAAGAGAGAAAAGTTAAAAGTTGGTGAAAGTATGAAAGTAGTTTAGGAAATGGTAGCAAGTAACAGTCAAGTTAAAGCTCAACTTTTATATGTACGTGACGAGACTTTCTCTCTCTCTCTCTTCTGCACCGACTTTTTTCAGCACAAGTGACAAGAAGTTGTCAACTTTACATACTTTTACTTTCTACATTTCCCAGGTGAAATATGTAGCATTGTCAGCTCTCAATTATTTTCTCTCAAAGCTACATATTATATGTAGGCACAGAGCTCGTGTTATTATTAGTACGGCCACATTTCTCTTATACAGTCAAACCTCGTTAGTAGGGATCTCTATAAGAGGGATTTCTCTAATTAAGGGACTACTTCAATAGGAACGGAATTGGTTAAAGCAATGTATTGAACCATTCTACAATAGGGATTTTCGATAATATGGACCACTTTTTCATTCCCCTCAGAGTCTTTACTAACGAGGTTTGACTGTACTAGCTACTAAATATAGAGTTGAGCAAATATAGATTTCTCTCTCTGCATTAAATGTCAATATACTCATATGAGCCAAGGTGAAATGAAATTACATTGGAAAACTTCCAATATATAAGATTGAAAAACTGCATCGTATTTGATCAGTAATGTGTGCACATGAAAGCAATAACCTGCCTTTATATTACTACAGCAGATGTGAATTATGATAGAACTAGCCTTGAAACTGCTATTTGGACCTCAAATATCTGTAGTACTAAAACGTGTAGAGATACATATGGTGAATTTGATGTGATCATCATCTTCATAGTGTACAAGAGTGAGAAAGAAGTTACCTCAACTTATCTAAAAAAGTCTGTAGGAGAAAAAAGAGAGAAGAAGACGACTAATCCAAAACTTTTTTCGTGTTTTCTACCTTCAGGACTTTAGTCCTATGAACTAGCAACTAACCACACGTCACTTGACTTGGCTTTACTAACTTGACTTACCATAGTGGTGGTTTAGCTGGGTGATAATTTAATCTGAAAACCAGTAGACCGTAATATGACTGAGAGGTGTACTGTACTAGTGCAGCTAAAGCACAAGCATAACATAACACGAAGAAAGTTTGTAGTTTGGTTACTTACTACACTATATGTGGTTTAGTTGATTGCCTTTCCCGTAGCTTTCTATTACTTTCGTTTATATAGGAGTATATGGTGTTGGAATTGAGTCTTTGAGCCGGATTATAAGGAGGCTTAAGTAACTTATCGTTCTCAGTTTGGTAACTTGACTCTTGTCGCTTGCGGCTTAAAGGACCTATCAAGCTATCAATCATCCTTCCTTCCTACCTTTGTAACTCATTACTAAAACCAACTTAAGAAAACTAAAAGTAGAAAAAACGCAAGGACACTTATAACTATGAAGTAGTTGTATGCTGATAAAAAACTAGAGAAATCTTAATGAGTTGTTCACTTTTTTACCTGACTATTCACATTATACTTATACACCTGCTGTGTTCCTTAAAAGAAGTAGTGAAGCATAATACATAAGTTTTTACAAGGTTTCATTTGCAATTTTTCTTATCGTTAAAACAAACATTGCAGTTGGCTTTTACTACATTGTACTCAAGTCGTTTATAATACTAAGTACCATTATTCATGCACTTTTCCTATTTATATACAAACATTTATTTAGCATGCAAGGTAAACTAGTATTCAAGTTCACAGTTGAGTTCACAAAGAGCTTTATGGATTGCATTTGATTCTGATCAATTTTAAAATAAGGATGAAACGATGGAGTTACAAGCAGAGTTCGTTTAGTGTTGAAAATTGTATGTAGATTGTGAAATGATGATAAATTGGACTTTGAGGTAAAGGCATATTACTATAGTACAGCCTGTAGAGCAAAATAAATTTGTAATAAATTTTTATGTATAAAGAATGGAGATGTTTACATACACATATAAAGTTTATACGTAAAGGTTTAATCCTGTGAAAGCTCTTTTTAATCCTATTCCAAAGAGTTGAGCGAGCACAACATTACTTCGCTTTTTAGACTAAAAATTTGTTATAAAATGCATGAGAGAAAATATACTCGAAAACTTTTGGCTTCTCTAGTTTCATTTCCTGTTTATTCCATCTTTTTTCTTCTTTCCATTTTCATTACTTATGCAACCATCTAAGCAGAATAATACGTCAATTTCTAGAATTGCTCACAAGTGAAAAAAGAAATGTCTCCTCTGTGCGACAAATTGTAATAAGAGTGTGAAGAAATGAAACATTGAATGAAATTTCCATTCAGCTTGAATTATTTATTCACCCTTTTTCAAATGTATATCCACGCATCTTTTAAATTTCATTTTGATGAAATACTATATATATGGAAGTGCTAAGCAGGAGTCTTCTTTTTACCTGTTTTCTATTACACTTTAGATACAAAACTTGAGTGCCAGTTTCATTTCACTGTAGAAAGCATTTTCTGTCTTTCAATTCAGTGGAGCATCTAAAAAGAAAGAAATGAGTTTTTTTCTCTCTTCAATGTCTTGTCTTCAAGTTCAACATTGCAATATGTAATATGTTTTTTGTAGCTTTCTCGCCTTGCCACAAGGATTATATTCAACATTTGCACTTTCTCCTTCAGCTACCTGTATGTTTTACTTTTCTATCTGCCTTTTGTCTAGATTGTTTGTGCATGAATGAGTTTCGAATTTTGTGTACAGGTTTTTTATATGCGGCTTAACTTCTTACAAGTGAAGAAAAAAGGTTCCTCAAGAATTCATTGCTTTCTAAGAGAAAAATGTTTTTGGCTACAGGGTGCAATGATGTGAGAATCTTTGCACTACACTCAAGTCAAAAACGCATGTTGAACCATTTGAGAAGTTCAATATTTACTAATACTTATTCACATTGTTCACACACAATAGCAAATAATAAGCAAAGGAAAAAGTCGAAATTGCTTCCGTTAGTTTTCTATATATGCATTTTGTCATTTCTTTTCATTTCCTATAAAACTCTTGAGTGACAAGAGAAGCTACCATAACAAAGTATATGGTAACTAAAATGATTAATTTAACTAACTTTATACCTTCATTTACTCTAATGTTCTGGTGGTGAAATTTGACATATCAGCAAGTTCTACATTTCTCTATTAACTAAATAACTAACCAACTCTCTTCTTTTTGATGTGGCTTCACTTGTCTCTTTCAATTTCAGTTTTTACCTCAACTCTTCCAACTTTCACCTCCAAATTCTAAACTTCAAACTTATGTAGGTTTCCTTTGCCTCCTTTGCTCTCATTTTGTGTTTCAGTGCTATTTTAAGCACTACATAATAAAAGCATTATACACAACATTTCTATACTATGTATTATGTATGACTTCCTCTTGCTACTTTTCTATTCACTAAAAGTTTAGTGAACTGTATAACACTATAGGCTCAAAATTCTCAAATGCCCAAGTTCGTCAAGTATTTTGCTATATATGTAACTTTAGCTTGGAAATTTAATACTTTGACTACAGAAGTCGAGTAGTTCTCTACACCACATCATCATCTCCGAGAGCGAGAGAATATGATACAGAACTTTGTGACAAATGACAAGTCATAAAATATAAATGTATTGCTTCACTGAAGATAAAGTATAGCAATTAAATTATTCCACATGATGATACTTTCCTTGAGGGAAGGTGTAGAAATGTGAAATGTTGACTCAATATTAGAGAGAAAAATAGAAACTTTCTATTTTATATAATTTTCTCATGAGGTAAATAGAAACTAGAGTAGCAGAAGCGGCCAACTGCACGATTGTTACATTTAAAATTCATTGACTTGTGTACTATTGCTAGTAGGTTAGTAGAGTATATAGTGTTGTTGTTGGGTCTAAAAATTTGAGGGCTAGTTTCACTCTTGTCAGAAAGTCGGGAGAGAGCAAACAAACAAACATAAATTCTCATAATTCTCATGAGAGTTTATATAGCTATTTATACACCTACAAGGTATTTGGAAACTATGTCGAAAAGCATTTATGCACGTGTAATAAAATTATTGCGATACTCTCTCCCACAAGAAAGAAAACTGAAGGTGAAAGTGAATTTAAGGATGACGCACGTAAGAAACCAAAAAACTTATGATATATATAAGAAAAGTATCTACTACTACATTGGACTTTTGTGAGAGAACATGAAAATAGTTTTTCATTGTATTCTGATCTTTAGACTAGCTTGTAGTATTTTGTGGTTCATGTTGCCTATATTCTCTGCATCCTCTTGCAACTTAACATCTGTTCAATTCTTATATTCCAAAAAACCTCTTATACCAATCTCCGGTTTATTCATTGCTTTCACTTCACAAGAAAAGCTAAACAACTTCAAGGACTATAGAGATCACCTAAAGCTAAAGGCTTTTAGTCCTCTAAAACGAAGAAGAAGGTTTAGACTTCTTCTTGGAGAACTGTCTACTTTCTTTCTCATGTGATATGTTTTATGTGTATCTGTATCGTTTTTATATTATATGTGCCTCCTTCTCTTCTTCTGTTGAGTTTTCTTTCATCTGTGCCCACGTGTAAGAATTACAACAACATGTAGGCCTACAATGTTTTTGGTATGCAGGAGAAAGTAAAAGAAATATGGCAAAGTAGCTCAAGTTTCACTTTCCAACATTTTATGCACATTTCTATGTATTTGGTAGTCAGCAAAGAAAAAAGCTACACTCAAAGATTTACAACAATATATACCGTATATATATGCAATAGCAAAGAAAAAGAAGAATACTATTTGTGTAATCTGATCGCGAAATACTTTGCATGCTACTTAGACAGAAGACTAATATAGTACAGTAGTAGAGAAACAACTGTCGTGATTACAAATACAACTTTTCTAATTCCATAAAAGAACTGAGACTCAAAATATACTTTGTAAAAGTCATTAAAATTTTACTTGTAAGCCTCAGATAGATTCTTTAGAAGAGAAAAACAAGCTTACATACTATATACATGATATTATTAAGAACTAGACACAAGGAAGAAAGTTTTTGCCACTTTTTACTACTTATTGACTAAAGCAATATGGAACTTTAATAATAAGCCTTGAGAGTTGAGTCTAATAACCAACTTTGACATGTGCAGCAACAACTATAAGTACAAAACACATAAGTGGGCTGCACATAAAAACATAAGTCTCGCTTCTCTTGAGTTGTCATTGTAGTGTGCTATTATTGCATTGGAAAAAGTGAAAAAAACTATTTCAACTATAGAGACTACAAAAAAACAAGGACAGAATTGAGTTTTAGTATTTATTCCGTGCAAAAATGAAAGAAAAAATATATAGGCCGAGAGGATTGCAAAACTAGAAAGTTTTTTCTCTTTAAGGACCAGCAAACTTTTTTTGCGAATGCTGTACTTCTGTCTTGCTCTCTTATATTATGTACTTTCATAGTCGTCTCTAGCATACAAATGTTATTGCAAATGTTGTCATTTTGATGTGAACTGTACTACTAGAGGTTTTTCCACAATTCTTATTTTGTGTTGCTCGTGATTTTCTGTTAGAATATTCAGACTCATCTTGTCTTTCAGAGAGTGATCTATGGATGTAATATTATATGTTATGATGGTGGCTCGCACTAGATTCGTAAGCAAAGGTTTATGGTGTGTGTCTTAAAAATGTATCTTATATAAAATATACTAAGGATTCTACGTTTCTATTTCTATATATTTTCTTCTTTTTCTTCTTGAGTCTTGAACTCCACTTCATTTTAGATTGTCACTGTGGGATTGCTTGTTCTTCTATCTGTTTTCCTCTGTATAGCTCTCTGGACAAGACGAAAAGATAGATAGACTAGCCATCATGAAAGGACTTTTTCTACGTATTAGATGAGCTTTGAGAGACATACACACACAAAACATAACATACATATATCTATATGTTCCTACTCTATTTTCTCTACTGATACACACACTCAAACTCATATTACTCTTGAAGAAAATCTACTAGTCTGTTATTTCTTATCATGCTACAACATCTTGTGTGTCTTGTCGTGGTTTTTGCCTCGACCTGAGATAGAATGATTTTTTTCTACTCAGAAATTAGATCTCAAATGGTTCAACAGTCACATTAGCCTTCTACTAAAATATAACATCTCCTACATACTTCAGGTAGTAGAAATTGATAGTATGTTTTAATAGGATTTTTTCCATTACTCACCCTTATAGTTCTACAACTTCTTTTACTCTGTAGTTATATAGTTTTTTCTAATTCCAGCAGTTTATCAATATGAAGTTGGTCCTTTGGTAGTCTAGTACATTAAGTAATACAGTAGTATTATATTTACTGTATAGCAGTATAGCAGGATACCAATTGGAATTACCCTTTCGCATTCTATTTCCTTACACTCGCTTCTTTTTAGATTAGGTTAGCTCTCTCACAGTGTGTAGTGCACACTATGAAACTCTTTTGCTTCTGATGTTGTTTGGGTAGTTTGCTTGAGAGAAAGGAGCAAGGAATAAAAGCAATAAGAGTAAGCGACGCGATGCTTCTCGTACCAGTCGCTCTTTTGCTTTCACTTGAGAAGCATAGCTCACTCCAATTTTTTTTGGCTACTATCTTCTATACCTACGTGTGACATTATTGTAGCATAAAGGACATTGCAAAGACATTGGAAGGAGAAAACCGAGACGATTTTTATATCTTCTTCCTTAGTGCGCTAAGTGCCCTATTCTTCTCTCTCTTCTTAAGTCAAAGTGAAGAAGAGGTGTTTTTTGCACACTATATATAGCCGGTTCCAACATAAAGTTTTTTCTTTCAGCTTTTGTTTTTAAAAGAAAAAAAGACGACAACAACAACAGCAATTCAAACAAGCACAGGCAAGTATAAAAAAAGCCAACTCACTTGAGAATGTAAAATACTGATACTATATATACTTACTTTAGTTTAGACTCATATATTTTTCACTTTTTCAAGAAAGCGAGAGAGGAGTAGTAGAACAGTTTAAATCCGTCTATTGGAAAAAGTTTTTAGGCGTAAAGCATAGCTATAAAATAGCAAGTCAAAGCATATTGTTGGTAGGAAACAGAGAGAGAGTGTCGCATTCACGTAAATTGTAAGTTTAGATTGAATTCCATGGTGTGGTGAATGTCACAGTCAACTCGGCTGTTGCTCTTTCAATCTAAAGAACTAAAAACCACTATTGCGTTTCTAAAGTAGCTTTTGTCTCTGAATCTCTCTCTCTCTCCTGTTCACGATAAGTTATATGCTCAAGATATTTTAGCATTAGTTTACTACTTTGGATACATTTTCCAATGCAATGCAGCAGAGAAAGAAAATTTTATAGTAAGCATTTTGAACTACACGACAACGAGATGTGCTGGTAAAGTATTGTAAACGTAGTCGTGAGCTGAATGTCAAATGACTGTGGCTCTAATCGCCCGTTTTGTGGAGAAAGCTCCTGGTTAACTACAATGGAAAAGAAACATCGAGAGAGAAAATGGTGTTGAAGAAAAGGGAGAACATTTAGCTAGTAGTGTTTATTCATTGTCACACTACACACGACACATAGTAGTATCAGATAACTTGAAAGAGAAGTCTTTACCACAGATTTAAGAAGACTAGAGACAAGAATGTTAAGAGTAAAAGTAAAGGATTGCGGCTAATGCAGTGTCACAGTGGCTTTCTCTTGAGTTTTTTAGTCGGAGGCAAAATGTACTAAGTAAAGCATTTTGGGGGTTTTGCTTCAGTATTTTGTGGCAAAGGTCACAAGACACTGCACAGGTTTCTTAATGAAATTAGTTCCAAATTTGATTTCGGTCTGCTCTATGAGTAAAGGAAAATAGAGTGTACAAAATTGCTGTTTTCTTTTTATAGAGTCTATATATACAATTTTCTTCTCGTACTATTATTAGAATAAAAACAGATAGATATGGTAATGGGAATAGTGACAATAAGAATATAGAAGAAAATAGAGCAAAATTTGAGTTCCTTACTTACATAGCATATGGTACTCAATATTCAATATGCATAACGCTAAGGACTCTGATGCTCAACTCTGAATTCACAATGTATTTTCTAATAGGTTTCTTATTGAGAGACCAGATTTTCTCAAGATGATATAAAAGCATTAAGAGAATCAAACAAAATTTGGTTTTCTCACCATTTCACATCACACATTCAATTCTACTAGTTACTAAAGAGAAAAACCTCATGACTAGAAAGATTATGAGTACTGAAGAAGAAGAGAGATTGAGATCAGGAAAAGAAGAGAAGCTGGTTAAAATGAGATTTTACAACACCACTTGCTCTCACTACGTGAAGAGTTGAGTCGAACGACGATAGAATTCCAAAGTATTTCTCAGTCTAATAATTTAGCTCTAGAACTTATTTATTTTCTCCAAACTTTTCATCGCTTCGGAGAGAGGAATTTTTTTTTGTAGTTGAAAGCAATGTAAATCACATGTGAAGTGACTCTAATTCTCTAAGTACGCATATTTGCAAAAAAACCAGAAAAAAACTTTGTAGCTATTGTACATAGCGCATTCATTCACTCTATATATACAAATTATACATAGTCAAACGAAATTACTCTCATTCTTTCTTTACCACAGTAGCAAACAAAAAAAGTTCTTGTAAATTTTTCCATGCTGAATAAAGTGGCAGCAGAGTGTTGAAAAATTTCTTCTTGATAATATACTCTTTTATATATCTATGTACATTGGTTAGGATTTAGCTTTGAATTGGAATAGAATTGAATTTCTTTCTTACAATTGTTCAACACTTTGTCTTTTTTTTCTTTTACTTCTTCAAAGCCACAGGGCTATTTGCTCTATATAAAGCATTTCTAGCAGTCTACTATATACATTTTCTCTAACCACAAATTGTTCATACACTCTTTCACGCCTACTCAAATTAATTCAATTTGTCATCAAAGCCAAAGCCTTTTCGGTCTATACTATAGTATATATAAACTGAGCGGATCTAGAGAAATTCGCTTTGTTCTACAATTCCTGAATTTAGTTCATGGCATAGTGTGATCAATAAAACTCTTTTTTTTTGGTCTCACACTTAACTTGAGACTGTTGAGACTTTACTATATATAAGGAATCTTCTTCTATCTACTTTTTTACTACCTTTCACACAAGTAGTTTAAGCTGTACTTCTTTTTGTAGGTAGCTCAATATATATATATATATACAGTACTCATCCAAAGATTCCATATCGTACATTTTGCACGAATTTCCCAATTTGCTGTGTTGGAATTTCTAGAAATAATGTCAGGTCAGCACTATTTCTAAGACTCTACACCCATTGCAATTTGTAGGGAGTGAGAACTACTTTTTGTTACGACTATTATTGGTGTACATGAAATAAGGCTAAAAAGCCAATCTATCTTTTTGTCTGGTGAGTAAAAGAATAAAATAATGGGACTCAACATTCTATACATATGCTCAACTCAGCTTTCTCTCTCTTCTCAAATGGTTTCAACAGCAGAACAGCCACGTGCATCAAGCATCCATTCTTTTTACATTCTTATATATCCTTTACCAAAACTTGATAGCTTTGATAGCAAAAGTAAGCTTGTAGTAGTAGTAGTTAAAGTGGCCTTTAGCCAAGATACATTGTGAATTATATATGAGAGTACTAGTGTAGAAACATGACCATTTACAATGCAATTTCGCGAGAAGAGAAAGTAGGAGGATTGAGCATTGAACTTTTGTATAAAAACTTTGCATGCTAAAGGTGCATTGAAAGGAAGGAGAAGAGTCAAGAAGGAAAATATCCTGGGAACATGAACCTATTTGTCTTCGCCTTAGGAAAATTACTATCTGACTTGATTCGCATAATCATAATCCATACGATTCATACACTAGATTTCCTTTTTCACTATATAATCTAAAGTACAACAGCGACGACTTCAATCTGTTTTCTCTCTCAACAGTCACAATTTTTGACTTGTCTTTTGACACGACGACTGCTCTTTTTTTCTCTTTCCTATCATTTCGATATCTAGAGCAAAACGGAGAAAGATATAGAATCAATATGTCAAAAAGCTATTTTAGTATTTTCCTCGTTTCACTAACGTTGTCTCTCTCTGTTTTTTGATCTTTGTATAGATGTATGAATATGACATGTCATCTACCTCTATAGTAGAGAAATTTTTGCTCTTGTCTTTCTAAAACTATGCTGTTGTGTCATCATATTACTGAGTTGAGTTGACTTGACTTGGTATGCGGTGACGTGTGTTTCAAAGATGAAATGAAAATGCTTTTTCTTCCTATATATGTACAATACCTGAAGTGTATATCTACTAGTAGTAGGAAGTACGTGAGTTTGTACTAAAATGTCAGAGTCTACAGTTACATGTGTCGCAATGTTCCTCTGTGACTCACGTTTCCAACATTGTCGACCAGAGTTTAGAAGAACCACAGAGACAGAGGAAGAGAGACTACTTGCTACATGAGTGTAAACAGTTGACATAATAATGTCGTGTAGTGTTTTGTTGCTACATGAGTTGGCTTCTACAGATATTACATTATTGCTAAACAACAACATAATTCTCTTTTCTGTGCACAGGTTGATTACACAACTCAGCAACTGGAAGTTAAACCATCAACAGTAATAGTAATACACTAGACTCTTAGTAGGACCGGGCCAGTAAAAGCAAAAAGAAGATTTCATGGGACATGACAGTTGTGAAAACGTGGCGACAATGTCCTCCGATGGAATGAACTCTGAGCAATTACAACACTTGTATTTAAACACATTGTTGGGTCGAAAAAGGTAAGATATTTTATGGCGTATTGCGGCATTCTAATAATATGCAGTAGACAATAGTATAGTAGAGTAGTATTTTTTTCTATATATGTTGTGCAATGCAATGCAGCATGAAACTTGCGTGGTGGTCTATGTACAATGTTGACTTACTTGGTACAAATAAAATTCCATAGAGCTTATCGCAATCAGAAATTCCTTCCAAGTAATTTATTCTCTGGCTTCTCTCTGCAATTTGCAAAATGTTTTTAGATGACGATGAGACTATAAGGAAAAGATGATAAATGTTGTTTTAGGCTTGAGGACTAATCATCACTCATAGGATTAAATGTGTAAGAAAACTTTGACACGGAGTACGAAATCCATTTTAAGCTCATGAGACGTTATATACGTGTGTATGTCATGTTACTTTGGCTGTCATGTTTATGTCACATTTGCCTTTTAAAGACTTGGTATAGTATTCCTCAATCTCCTTTAATTCTGTAGCATTTGTTTTAGTTTGCAACTAATTCTATCTTATGCAGCACATTTCTTGAAAGTTTTATGTTCAACTAATACAATGTAATAAAGACAATTAAGGAAGCGTTGAAGCTTCAGAAGAACTGTGGCCATAAGTTTTTTTTTCTTTTGCTGTGGTGAAAAGAATAAGGGATGGTTAGTATTTTAGCCAAGACAAAGTTTGTGGCTCAGTTGGTTGGTTGGTGTGTGTGCTGGTGGCATGAAGAAAAAAGTTTTTCAAGAGTTGCAAAGCCCTTTCTCGTTTCCTCAATGATTCTCTTCTTGCTGTTCTGTTTCTAGAGTTAGACACGCTAAGATACTAATGGCCTATGTGCTCTGCTTCTCTCCTGTCTACAGCATTTCGTCTTGATTTCTTTTTTCGAGGGTATTAACCAATAAAGCAATGAAAGAAAGAAAAATCTTCTCTTCAGAACAAACTCTATTTATAGATAGTATATACTACTATATTATATATCTTTTAGTTTTTTTCTCTCATGGTGAAAGTGAAGACAAGTCTCAATCTTAGATGATACCTTGCTACTTGCAGTTGAGAAAGTTGGCCCATTTCTTTATTAATTCCTTGAAGAAAAAAAACTTGGAGAAAAAAGCTTAGAGCTATATAATACAGTTGAAGCAAAAGGTAAATGAACGAGAGAGTCTTCTTTCCCTTGTTGGCATTTTGCTTTTGGAGAATTGAGATAAAACTTAGAGAGAGAGAACCAACAACTTTTTCTAAAAGTCTTTTTTTAGAGTGTGGATGAAACATGTTATATGATATGATATAGGAAAAGTTGTGTATAGTGTTGTAAAAAAGTCTTGTATTATGAGTACTGACTGACGTATCACATTTAATATCATATATATTGTGAGAGAACAACTTTCGTTTACCTTTCACGAGCTTGGCTTTCTCTACAAGAGAATTGAAGAAGAGAGAATATATATTAAGCTTTGAGAAAGTAAAAAATGAACATCCTACTCAATTTGAAATTTGACATTCTCTAACTCTCTCTTATCGATGATATATATTTGAGTAGAAAGAGGCTTTCAAGGTAAATACATATGAACATAAACTCTTTTTATATGTAAGTATATAAATCCAAAACGTCAATATAAAAAAAACTACAAATAAGCAGAGTTGATTTAACTCTTGTGAACATGTATATATGTATCAAGTAGAAAATAAGTGAGTTTTGAAATCTAATATCCTATTGGATTTGAATATATAAGGATGTGCTCTTATCATGAGGAAAAGAAAGTAATATAATAGAGTAGATTTACAATTTACAATGATTGAATTTGAGTCCTTAGAAGAAGCAAAAGAGTAACTACATATAAGCAAGTTTTTTTTCTCTTTCACAAGTGGTGCTTGTATTGTAATTGAATATTTTAGAATGAATTTTTATATGTATACCACTTGACAACTTTTTTGATTTGAATTTTCAAAGTTTGAATACTCAACAAATGAGTCTTGAGATTTCCGTATACATTTATTATTTAATGATGTGAATGAGCTTCCTAAAACTTTTTCCATACTACTTGAAGCATCATTTCTTTCGATCAGTATAAAAAAGTCATGTTATTTTATTAACACTATGATACTATATGATACTGCCAGTTAGCTATATATACACTATGTCCACTACAACTTTTATACATTACCCAAGAAATCTTCACAAGAAGTGACCCAAAAAAAGAATAGCACACGATATGAATGCCAATGTTTTAGGAAAAATCTGGATCACTATGTGAAAGCACTGCACTGATTCAGTGATACACATATTACTACACCTAAAAGTACATAAGAGAAAAAAAACTTACTATGTTCTTCCTGACATCCTGTCTCTAACTCTCATAGTGCTAATATATCTACTCTTATTTATTTACCAAAAAGGTAGTGTATGCTACGTGACACAATTGCTAATCGAGCTATATGTATACTATACACACACAGAGAGAGATATGCATCTTAGAAAGAAAAAAAGAAACAAAAGTTAGCTCAAAGTATTTCTTACTTTTGTTTGACCTTTCACGATCGTATGCCGGTTTCTTTTCTCTTGCACTGAATAAATTCCGCTCTTCCTAACTTTTGCGTATATATATTTCTATAGTAGGAAGAGAAAGCGTGACGCATTATCTTCTGCTGCAGCAGTTTAAATAAAAGAGACATTAGTCTTGATTAGTCATTGGATAAAATTTATGTTGCTTGATAGTAGGCTGGTTTTTGGTGGCGAGGATGATGAGTTGGGAAAAGTGCTGGCTAATGTAATGATACTAAACATACATAACATGCAAATGTTAATGTACTCTCTCTCTCTTTATGAGAAGAGTACAATGCACTAAAACTAAAAACATTACTTCCGTTTTCCAACTTTTGCTCTTGTCTTCATATCATATAATGTATTTATACATAATGAATGCAAATGCTCTTTGGCATTGGAGAATGACTGAGAACGTACATATATCATGACATAGAAGCGAAACACGCACACAAATAATGAAGAGAGAGATGGAAATATGTACATGCAAACAAATTCTCTCAAGTTGACATGATTAGCCTTAATAATGTTCTACAAATCGTGGAGAAAATGAGGAAGGATTATGGAGCATGAAACAAATGATTCATGTAATGAGCTGAAGGAACTAGAAGATTTATCATCTATGCTACACTACTTTAGGCTATACCACCTATTATACTGTATAGAGCTTGCACATTGATATGCTATCATTGCATTGCTTAATAAATTGTTTAGTTGTATTTAGTATAGTTGCGCTTACAACTGTTACTCGTGACGTCATTGTGTGCTTATGAATTTGCTAATACTACAGGTCACTTATCTTACTCTAAAATGTCACACAGAGAGCAGCCACTTTACACCTGTAAAGCTCATGGTATGGATTTATATACTAATTTTACATTATGCCAAAATATTTTTCATCTCATTTTCTTTCCTAGTCTTTCACATTGATCCCGTGTCGAAAAGGTAAGTAGAGTTAGAGTATACATATGTAGAATGATGAAAATACATATGATTAATTATTGCTCCAAAAAGATCATGGATTCCTGCGTCAAATTCTGCAGTGCCAGTCTCCTTCTTCTATGACTCATCAAGAGCACTTTACCGCATCATTTCAGTTGAAGGAACGAAAGTAAGCAAATCTAATATATTTTACACTTTTACTCATTTTCACACATACCATCTTGTCGTCGTCTTCTTTAAGTAAGCCGAATAATACTTTCTCCGCTTGAACTCATAACTTTACACTTTCACATCTCACAAAACTTATTATATAGCAAGCTGTAGAGTAGACAAGGTGGAAAGAAAGAGATAAAATGCACAATTTTCTACTTTCACCTCATACTCCAAAAGAAGAAGAGAGAAGAATAACAGCTCACTCACTCAACTCAACTAATGACTATTTTGTAGGAATGTAGAGCAAATGGAATGTCTTGTAAAAAGAAAGAGAGAGATACCTTAGAGCTTAGAGAGAGAGAGAGAAAGGTGATGGTTAAGAATACATAAAAACAAATGATCTCTGTGTAGTTTTGTCTTACTTAGTGCTATAGGTATGTATAGTTGAGCTTATATGTCGTCGTAGAGGAGAAATGTCAAGCTTAGGTAGGAATCAGCATTTGAAGGAGAATATAAATCATCTTACACATTCTTCCAAAAGGAGAGATGAAGGTGCTCTAATACTTTATTTTCTTGTCTTATGCCATATGCCATGAATAAAAGAGTAAAAGGAGAAAGTATGGGAGAAAGCATCGAGAAAATAACAAGAGGATTTTTAGGTAGAAATTTGTTTCAATGATTGATTTCTTTTTTATTTATCTAATCTTAAGTGGATTTAGTATAAGGATAAATGACAAAAAGGTTTGATTGATGAGTCAACGACATAGTAGAGGATTAAGACATATCTAAAAGAATGGCAAAATAATATTGAAGGAAAAGTGACAAACAACGATGGGAATGAAATAGTACTCGTGGTTTTTTATATGTAAATATTTTCTAATTTTATACCCGTCATCTACGTCTGTCTTCTTTATGTCATTTTCACACCATGAATAATTTACATGTGTTATATGAATACCTATAATATTATGACATTTTTCTGATTTTTAATGCACACAGGCTGTAATCAATAGGTGAGTGTGAGAATATTAAGAAGTAATTTAAGATTTGATAATAAAAAAACTTTTATTTTCCATAGTACGATGACGCCAGCAATGACATTTACGAAAACATCACAAAAATTTGGACAATGGTTTGAAAATATTAAATTACATGCTTCCAAGTGTACTTTCCTCAATTTAGCTGTTTTGGTAATTTCAGGAGTGATATTCGTGCAGCTACTGTCTATGGACTAGGATTTCCCTCAGAAAATGATTTGAACAAAGTATGTACTATACACATATAAGACACTTCATATATATATAGTCTCATATTTCTAGTAATAATCTCAGCATGAGCGTTCACATTTCTTAGAATTGTCTAGTTGAGTGAATACTTGTGAGATGTAATAATATGATACAACATTTTCTTACAATCGACTAACATATATAGAACCATATTGTAACAGAGATACTAAAGTGGTCATTAATCTACTTGTTCCATAGGGAGTCAAAAAGAAATAGAAAAGAGGAATCCTTTTTTATTTTTGTTGGCAGTAGTATCTACCAGTAGAGTACATAAGCTTTTTCGACCATCATAAAATATAACAAGCAAAACTCTTGAATTTTTGATTTGAATTCATATATGTATGTATGATACTTTTTTCTATATATATATATATATACATTCTTTTGTAACGCAATGTTATACGAGTATATTATTACATAAAGATTCAAGTAATGTGTAAACATTCTACATATCTTTATCTCTTTTTCTCTTTCTCCATAGTTTTATGACCAGTTCCAAGAACTGAAGGAAGCCACGCGTCATTCTAACAAACATCAAAATTGTGCAGTAAGCATGATAGCTCCAACTATACCACCACCAAATACAATTTTGGCAACATCATCTCCACTTCTTCAACGCAATCAAATTCTACAAGGACTTCAAGGAGTTTTGAGTCAAGATGGACAAGATTGTAATAATGGAATGGACTTGAGTAACAATCCAAATGCTGCTAATAATGCTCTCAATACAAATATTCAATTGACAGCCAATGATAATGCTAATGCCAACTCTCTACTTAAAGGAAGCTCACCATTACTTCAAAGATGTACAAGTCTTAGTGGAACTCTTCCACCAGGGCTTACAAATGGTATCGACAGTCCAAAGCATCGACAAGACAAGTCTCCAGAGGCACAACTTAAATATGAGAATGAGCGACTACGTCTAGCTCTTGGCCAGAGGTATACATAGATAATAATATACTTTAGAAACAGCTACAATTTCAACAATACTTTTCTTTCCTTTTTCTCGCTCTATAAACTCAACACAAGTGTCTGTCTGTCTATATATAAATGTGGTGTAATGTTATATAGTAAAAGAAGTCTTTACCAAAAGAGATTTTTTTCTCTTATAGAATGAAGTTTACTCTATAAAAAAATCCACAGCTTTTACTTTTCTCTTTCTGCTATTTGATACTTGAAGAGAGAATATGTGTACACACAAGTAGCACAATATCTTTTGCAATTCTCTGGAGATATGTGTCGTAGTGTATGAAAAAACATGAATGCATATGATGATATGAGACTATAGTGTTTATGTAGAATTGCACAGATCAGTTTTTCTACATGTTGAATTATTCATAGTCAAAAGTGTGTATAGTAGTCATATCATTATGTAGACACATTGTAGCATTAGCATTTACTAGACTAAGGAAGTAAGGAAAGCAAGAAGTATGTAGAGAGAGAAAAAAATCAAATTTGATAAAGTTTTTGTCTCAACTATCATTTTATGCAATATTTCTAACGTGTCTAACATAATATTACCATTCTTACAGCTCTGTAAATGCAAAGAAATGGGAAGTTGAATTGTCAACATTAAAGTCAAATAATGCTAGACTCACTGCAGCATTACAAGAGAGTACAGCAAATGTTGAAGAGTGGAAACGACAACTTCAAGCTTATAAAGAGGAGAATCAACGTCTCAAACATTGCGTTTTAGAGGCAGAAGCTGCAAGAGGTATGTACCTATTTTCATAATTAGACTTATTATGTTTATTCTAAAGACTATATAATGTAAAAATAAATACGTCGTGAAATGTATAAAAAAGTAAATTCTTACAGGAAGTAGCGATGCTGCAGCCGAATTGAGGTTAGATAGAAAAGCCAATACTATTTGAGTTCGAAAAAAATTTATTATGTTGTATTATATATAGAAAAGAGATTGCACTAATGAGAGAAAATGTTGACTACTACGTTCAAGAGCTGAAATGTAGAGATGAAGAAATTAAGCAACTCAAAGAAGCTGTATCACCAAATGCTAATTCTGCTAATGGAATCATTGCTGCTTGTAATGGATCTAGTCCTAATAATAATAATGACTCTGCAAAGGTGAAATGAAGTGATAATAATATATATTTAGATTCTAAAGTTAAATTGTTGATTTATCTCTTTCAGGAAAATGAATTATTACGAGCTACATTGACACAAATTCAATCTCAATTGGAAACAGCTTTGAGTACTCAAGAGTCACAGAGAAAAGTTTTGGAAGCATTGAATACTCAATTGGCTGATAAGGTCAAAGAACTGACAACCATTCATAGAGATTTGAAAGGGGCTTTGCAAACTTGAAGAGAAATGTGTAAAGATTGAAAAAAAAATCAGAAGATTCTTCAGAAATTGACATAAAAAATAAATATAATAATCTCTTTTTAATTGAATCATCATTCATCATTTATGTCACCTTACAACAACAGTCATTTACACACAGATTTTGAATCCATGATAATATAAATTACAACAATCAATCATCATTATACTATCCAATACATATTATATATACTAACTATATATAGTGTTAAATCATACTTATTGTATACGTAAAGAATTTTTATGTTGTATTGGTTATGTTTTTCATATAAATATTGCATGCTCTGTATTTGTATTTAGTACATATTTCAAAATAATAAAAATATTAGTTAACTTTTAGTGATGTGTAGCCTTTTTTCTTGTCCATTTTGGCATGAGGTTTGTATAAGAGGCCAGAGCAATTGTAAAGAGATTTCTTGGACATTTAGTTTCATAGTTGTCTAAACATTTGTCACCATCTTGTAGACCAGTTACAATAGCTTGTTTAAATCCATATGAGACATTTATCAATTTGTTTCTGTTATGTGAAATAGTATAATAAATATAACAATACACAAATTATTATCATATTGTGTGACTTTAATAAATAATTATATATATACTAAATTTACTAAAATTGTCTTACGTAAAGAATTTATACATATTCAATGCTCTTGAAGGAAGCTTGGTAAGAAATCCATGAGCGTAGCATATAATTAATTGTTGACATTCTGTTTCATTTGCTATCAATTCATGTGGAACTAAATAGAAAAGAGTGTCAAGAAATTCAGGCGTATATGAAGTATCATTCTCTTCTATCATGAGACTTCTAGGTTGTTGTGCTAATGGTGGCAATCCAGAAACGTCTGGTGGAACAAGTGGATCAACTCGAGGCCCTAAAACATACTTTCTTGATGGAATTCCAAACATGTAGCCAAAAGGAGATGTGATAACACCAAAAAATAATATGAGAGCTAATCCACCAGCTAAAACAACACCAAGTGTTCCTCCAACTGGTCTTTGAAATATATTTGCAATGTCATAAGGAATATTCATCATCATTCCCATGTTAAGAGGCTGTAAATTAAAATAATAATTATGTACTAAATTAATATATACTGACTGTTGAATTTGTATAAAAATTGACACTGACCTGTACAAATTGACCTTTGCCTTCAACATGACTAATTTTTAATATTATCAATATTAGTAGCACTATAAACAAATAAACTCTTCTGAGGAAACACATTTTAGTAGAGTATATAGAGTTAGCACAATCAATACTGAATGGCTTATGCTTTGCCTATGAATTATTTTTACTCTCAAATGTATAGCTAATGAGTTTTAAATGATACATGAAAATGAAAGGACACTGACCTATAGTGCTATTACGGTATAACAGGAACATATAAGAATTTATTTAGTCAAATATAACAGAAAGTGAAATCCTTATATAATGACTACTATATAAGCTAACCTCTATAAACACAACGTCCTAAAATTGTACTCCATGATTTTGGCTTTTTGCAAACACCAGCAACTCCACTAATTCCTAATCCAGAAAGAAAAATGTGTAAACACTCGTTAATTGTAATATTAATTATTTCAAACCAGCTAATCCTGCAGCTCCAGCTTCTTGATATGGGTTCCTGATATATGATATTGGCCTTCTATATGGCGACGATTGATGATATCTTCTATGACATTTACTTGAGTGTTTCATTGTTGCTCCATTAGAATTTTTTAAAATCACAATAATAGTAAATGCCAAAAGAAGTACAAAATTTATAACCTTCATTGTGACACGCGTAAACTTAAATGACAATAATTATGAACTTGAATGAAACATTTTTAAGCATTTCCATTTCCTTGTAGTTACATCCTGCTGCGGTTATTAACATGAACTTCAAATGTATATTGCACTTTTACCTTATTCAGAAATCATTGAAACTACAAAAACTAAGTTTTTTTCACATGAAAATATATTTCTTGTAACTTTTATTTGTAAACAATTAAAATCATTTTAGTGTTCTTGATGCTCAGCACTAGTAATATTTCTAACTCTTGGTTTCATAACTACTTCCAATGGTACTTCTTCCTCTGCTACTTTGTTAACCAAATTTTCTGTACTTCCTATTCGAAAGAACTTTGCAGATAATAAAACTTGAGTTACAGTCCTATCCAATTGCATTTCTTGAGAAGCTGATGGTTCAGGCACTAAAGATCCTTTTGGACTTTGATATTTATTCAATTTGTAAATTATGTGATCAATATTATCATCCTTGTCACAATGTTGAAGAAGTTGGGTCATATGATGATAGCCCATGTGCTACAATTAATACAATTTTTTTAATTTAATATAGATTAGGTCGTAAAAAGTCTCAAATCTTACCATAATGTCATCGTATTGCTTAAATGAAAACGCAGTATAAATATCAATTGGTGGTCGAATGTAGAGAGTATGGCTGTCTACAGCTAATTGTTTGGTCATCTGTAGTAATAATATAAATATATGCATTCAATTTATATTTTTAATACTACACCGAATATTCCTTAAAAATACATTACTTCTAAATACAAATGCCCTTGAACAAAATTTAGACGATCTAAAATTCCTATTATTGATGGTACTTTAAAAGACTCTTTGAAAGGAATCAGAGCATTTAGCAAAATTTTCCATCCTGAGAGATGATCACCATAATTTGTTTGATCATATGTATGTTGGCCTGAAATATCAATTGCTATAATATATTTAACTCCAAGTGATTTCATGACAGTAGCGGGCACCAGATTGGTATAGCCTCCGTCCATTAAATAATGGTAATCAAGTGGATCAACCATTGGTGGCTATAACACAAAAAAGAATGAAAATGTTGTCAATATTATGGAATCTTTTCTCTCTTATACCATTGCTCCAATTAGATTCATACTCGCACGACAGTATCTCCATAAAGAACCAAATCTATGAACTCTTGATTGCTGAGCAGTTAAATCAGTTGAAAGACAAAAAAATGGTACCCACAGATCTTCAATTTGTGTCTCTTTTAATACTTCTCTTAAAACAGAATTAAATGCTTCTCCTTGAGCTAGAGATACAATTGGAAATGTAAAGTCTAAAACAAATCTATACCATGCAGCCATACTCCGAAACCATAATTGTGAATTTTTGTCAGCAGCTTCTGCAGTTTGATACTATACGTTTTTTTCAAAATACAAAAATTAGAACTCCTAAATATCAAAATTCAAAAACTTACATAATATAACATTTATACCATGCAATATATTGCTCCTACAAATGCTCCAACACTAACACCACCAATGAAATCTATAGGAATTTTACGATCTTCTATTGAATACAGAGCTCCAACTTGAGCAGCTCCTTTAGCGCCGCCGCCACCCAAAACTAATCCAATACTTTTACCAGAAATCCAACGAGCTAATCTTGATAAATCAGAATGTAAATTGATTGGAGTTTTTATAGCAGTATAATATTTTGTAATTTTAGATTTAGGCACATCTCCTTGAAAATCAAAGGCAGATTCTACTAATCGAATATGATGATGAAAATGCAACCAAGGCCGATTTTCTAACCATAATTTTGTCCCTCTAGGAACTTTTGTATAGTGACCTTGTTTATGTAAAAGTATTAATTCTTTTCTACTTCTAGGAGCATATGTCATAATAGCATTTTCTACTGGTGTCATATTAAAATTAGGTTTCTCTCCATCACCAACAATAAATATCATATCAGCTTGTTTTACACATTTGATAGTCCAAGCACTTGGTTTAGGATCAGCTAAATAAACAACCATTCCATGTCTCTCTTCTAAACGACACATCCAAGATGATAAACTGCAATGAGAATATTGTAATACAGTCTCAACTTCAGATTCAAAATATTGACTAACTCTTTCCTTCGTTAAAAGATATGAAGGTACATGAGTATCATAATGACGAGTAAATTCCATTGCAAAAATTGTTGTTGGTAAAGAAGCTGATAGTGGAACAACTGCTAATGTAAAGTTTCCTTTTGAAGAAGCTATAGCAGGAACCATATTAGAATTCAAAGGTTCATCATTAAATGTATTTGAAATTCGAGTTGATTGACTTGTATTTTTGTAATCTTTAGCTAGACGATCAACTAAATAGTCTAGTAGTCTATTTGAAACAATTGGATATTTAAATTTAATAAAATTCATTACAGTTTCTGGAATTTTTGCTAGTTCAGTATCACGTATGGCTATAACAGTTTGATGTCTTCGATGTTGTGTCAAAGTTTCAACAAGTGATACCCAATCACCTCGACCATATTCACATCTCACACGTTTTGTTCCTTTATTATCAATTGTTACAACAGATCTTAAACGACCAGATAATACTAAAAATGTACCATGAGGAGATTCTGTTTCTTGATATAGAACCTTTCCAGATTCTAAATAAGTCCATTCCATACCAAAGTCTAATTGTCTTGCAAATGGTGAGATCATTTGTATTATGTCGTTGGCAATAACTAAAATTGCATGTGGATGTTTCTTTACTATTTTGATATAAGTGTTTTTACTGATTGTTACTACTATTGCTTTCTTTGGTACTGTTACTGTTAGCATTGAAGGCGTATCGGTCCTATGTCAAATGAATTGTAAATTGTCAAGTTATAAAATTCACATAATATGAGTTACGCAAGTAAAAGAACGACTCAAATCAACTCACAGCATTGCTAATCCTCCAACCTGTTTTTATGTTACATATTTACAATTTAGATGATGAATTTTAAGTGAAAGTATTAAAATGTTTTACAATTGCTCCTGATCGGCCATAAAATGCTATCTGTGGTAATTGACGATTTTCAGAGTGTGCAGCTAATGGAAAGTGAGCTGCTAATTCACCTTTGTAACAATACAGCAATATAGGATTCTAGAGACAAAAATTTTTTGAATGAAGTCATTAAGTTGAATATTATATGATTTAGTATATTTTATATACTCTAGTTCCAGCACGAATAAATGAGTAACCATTTCCAACACAAGCAATTTTACAATCACTAAGTAATTCACGATCCTCTGGTTCTAATTTTAAGAATTTCAAAAGATCTGTTACAGCCAATTCTCCAATCTAAATTTAAGTTTAGCTTTAGTAGAGAGCTTTAGAAAGAAATTTTTATGATACCTTTTTATCTGTACTATTAAGTGGCGTATCAAATTCAACATAATTAGACGTTTGAAAACTTGCTTTAAATAGTTGTCTCTCAAGTCCAAGTGTTGTATGCATAACAATACACAGTACATGATACATTCGTCTTAAAATTCTTCGTGTAGAGTCAATCAATTGATCTTTATTTTTTTCCCAAAATTCTCTAAATATAATCATTGGGATTTTAACAACAACCGAATCTTCTTTTGCTTTAGTTTTAATAGTTTTATATTTCAATGTACTCATTTCTTCTATATTTTCTGTTAATACTCCAAGAAATGACATAATTGAATTAATATGATTTCCTTTACTAACAACTTTTAATAAAAGATCTTGTGAGTTTGGTTCTTGTATTAAAACTTCTAATGTTCCACTTTTAACAACATAAAATGATAAATCAGAGTCCCCAACATTAAATAAATATTGACCTTTTTCTATTGTAATAACTTCAGCACTATGCCAAAATGTTAGAATAGAAGATTTCTCAAAATGTCCAAATACTCGAATTGCTTTGACCATATAAATTAATTCTTCAGGTATTCCTGGAACTCCACTTGGGTCAGCATCAATAAATTCCATATTTTCATTACTGTCATATTGAAATTCCATTTTGTCAACATCAGAATAATGCCATCGTTTATTTATATCTGTGCTACTGACTATTGCATTAGGATCACCATTTTCACCTTCAGTTAATTTACCAAAATCAAAAAAGACAATTTTACGATCAAACGAAGGAATCCAAATGTGTTTTGTAATTTCACGTATAATGTAAAATGGCTCTTTTGATTTTTCTCTTTTGGCTTTATAATTTTTTATAATTGAGCCACTCCATGAGAGAAATGAGTAGCCTGCAAATAATGATACGCCACCAATAAGCAAAGTTCTATGTTCTACTATATATTTTTGGAAATCTTGAAAATTTAATTTTGACATATTGCAGAAGCTAAAGGTGTGTATATTTTATCTAGTGATCCATTTGTGTGTGAAAGGAAAAGAAAGGCTTTGCAGTAGCCTTTCCAACTGCATGGAAACAGCATAGGAGCCTTCGGCCTCAAGAACCGATGTCACTTCAATTACACAAGGATTTTAAAGAATAGTGGTAATTTCCGTGCAAGAAAGATATATAAATGGCTAAATCTGTGGACTTCAATAGGTCATTTTATTTCTATAATTAAAATATCATGTTAATATTCATGTAAGTAAATTGTAATTATGACATTCTAAAGAATAAATAGTTTAGGATGTGGTTTTCTATGTATTGCATATATATTACTGCTTCCTCCTTTTACTTGCATTAATGAAGTTAATTGACAACAAAACATATTCATTTCGTGTTGAAAATGTTTTGTATACTATTGTGCATTATTATTTTTATCAACACCGTACATTTGGATATTGTTGCATCTAATCAAACATTGATGTACCAGAATATAAAGTACAGAAATAGAAATTATACGACTTTGAATGCATGTTGGACTGCTTGTATAAGAAAATGTTGTGAAATTGAGAGAGCTCTGGATCTTGTCTTAAATGACGAAGAAGAAATCTCATATAAATGCGGTCACAGAAATAACAAGTCAAGGAAATAGATTCCTCAGATTTATAGACAACTAGGAGAGCTGACCTTGGTTAATCCATTTGAACTTAACAAGACAATAAATATTATTGTTACAGACATACCAGATTGCAACAATCTACATGTATTTAGAAATCTTAAAGACGTGTGGTAACTAAATTAAAGTTATACATATGCATTTTTAGTTCTACATATAAAACACAAGATTGTTACTGTACTACAAAGGTTCCAAATTCTAATGGACGGTCGAGTAAAAATTGGTGTCGTCAAAACAGGAGATCCAATTTGGGTTGATGTACCGGAAAATAACTTTTGTCTTGATGAAGATCTAGATCAAAATCAAGTTCTAGTACTTTGCAACTCATATTATGTCGATAATTACGTACTGTAACTTTTGATTAGCATAAAGAATCAATCATAATATACACATGTATCTTGATTCTTATTTATAGTTACTTCAACAAAAATGGGAAGCAATATACTTAGCTGTTTTTGCAATAACTCTAATGATCGTAGTCTTTTTAAATATTGTGCTTTGGAATACACTAAATCTATTTGGATGGATATTACAATCAACATTTGTATCTGTAATATTGATTTGGATTGCTATTTCTACTCGTGCAGGTTATTACTTTGCTTCCGAATCTCAATTTTACACCGAACCTACAACATTTTGTATTGCAAATGGTACAAGTCTCACATTTTCAAAGATATGAACTTCCATAAACAATTACTTTTTACCTATATAGGTAGATTGGTTCTCTTACTTTTTACTGTTTTTTCATTCCACTTGCTACTTTTAGGAATTTTAATGTTCTATGGATTTGTGTAAGTAAATATTATTTAGTTCAAGTTCATAAAAAATAATTTTACATATTTCTTACAGGAGAAATAATCTAATACCAAGACACAAAAAGAAAGTGAAAGCAAAATACGTGATCTTTTCTATGCTATTCTGCTGGGGAACACCAACAATACTTATGATACTTGGACTATTGCTGATAGAACCACAACAAAAAGAAAGAATTTCTTATACGAGATGCAATGCAGAATCTTTAATAGAATATGCAACGATAATTTGTGGTGTAATATTTGCAATAGTAATTAGTCTTTTCATTTTAACAACAATTGCACTGATTAGACATAAAATTAAAGCCAAACTACCATCTGAATCCGGAATAACTTACCAGAAAAGGAAAATTAGTACAATGTATAGATATTTTTAGAACTAAATTTTTGTCATCATTGCCTGATAAATTTTGCTTTTGACATTTCATTTTAGGGTCAAAATCTTTTTTAGATTGAGCATTGTATCAGGAGTTTTAGCCATTCTATCATTTCAAGTGGAGAAATTTTTTGTTGGAGTTCAACAACTTAGCTGGTTGTACTTTTCTGTTCGTCTTTTGAATGGTATACTTTTGCTACTCTACATTATGAAAGAGTTGTCATTCAATCAAAAGAATATTGAAGTACTCAAACGGAGATATCCAAATCTATGCAGTATGTACATATAATTGAAAAGTTTTAATATTTTAACAATTGTAATTGTTTGTCCAAATTACTTTATAGATTTTAATATTCCATTTCTTCGTCAAGTAAATCATCTATAGTCAGTACAAATGATCCAAAATTAATAATAACACTAAGATAAAAAATCTGAAATAAATAAACCTGTTTCTCACTCAATAGTATATTTCATGAGTTCAAGGATAGTTAAAGAATGTTAAGGAAAAGATCACTTTTTGTATGATTATTAATAAAGAAGATTGTACGTAGTAAAAATACTACAAGAAAAATTATAGCAATGTATTATTAACCTATTTGTAGGATGTGGCTTTGTTTTATGTATTAATTTTTTATAACCACGAATTATTTATTTCCGTCTCATGTTTTAATTTTTAAAAGGACAACAACACTAATTTATAAATAAGTCAAACTCTGAAGTTAAAATGTGTTCCTTACTTTGTAAATTGTGTATTAGCTTTCTTATCAACACCTTACATTTAGATTTAAAAGTCGTCGAAGGCTCACAACCTACAACAAATTGCATTTTAAATTGCTCTAAAGGTTACTTTACTGTTGATTTGACGAACGATAGAGCTTCGCTAGATCTATTTACAAATGAAACATTGACATATAAGAATAGAAGGTATAAACATGGGGAATACTGTTTAACAAGGTATGTAATTAACGATGATAATATATAATTTCAGAATTTACAAATTATTGTTGCAATCCTGTGTTATTAGAAATGAGGAAACAAATACCACACAACTTTATGCATGCTGTGATCCTTGTATCAAAATGTGCTGTGACATTGGAAATTTTCTTCATGTTGATGTAACTAATGAAGATCAAATCTTCTATAAATGTAGCAAAAGAAATAAATCAGTGGAATGGACTCCACAAATTTATAGGACAACTGGAGATTTTGCTTTAGCTGAACTAAATGAGACTATCAATAAAATTGTAGCAGGTCTACCGAATTGTAAAAATCCTCATGTATTCAGAAATTTACAAGATGTCTGGTAAATATCTTAAAGAATATCTGTAAGCAGTAAGCACAAATGTAAAATCTCATCTTAACAACAGGTTTCAAATTCTAATGAATGGCCGAGTAAAAGTTGGTCTTCTTAAAACAAAAGAAGCTATTTGGATTGATGTATCTGAAGACAATTTTTGTATTGATGAAGACAATTCTCAAAATGAAGTTCTTGTTCTTTGCGACTCGCATTATGTTGACAATTATGTAATACATATTGTAAACTTTTTGATTGCGACGTAAAATACATATAATGAACTCCTTTATATATAGTTACTTCAACAAAAATTGATTGGAATATGTGTTCCTATCTTTTCAATAACACTAACAATGATAATCATATTGAAAATAATTCTTTGGGATACACTAAATCTATTTGAATGGATAATGCAATCCAGTTTACTATCTGTAATTTGTATGTGGATCATTATCTCAATTCGTTCATCTATCTATTCAACAGAAATTCAGTTTTTTACTAAACCACTTCCATTTTGTGCCATATTTGGTAAAAATGATTGTATAACTAATCAAAAAATTTTTATACTCTACTAGTCTTATTTTATTTTTAAGGCTTATTACCATACTTCTTTGGATTTGTTTGGGGATTCCACTTGGTAATTTTAAGTATTCTAATGCTCCGTGGATTCATGTAAGTGTCATATAATCAATAAATTGTATGAGATTATACATTATATAAATTGATATGATATCAATAATATATAGAAACATGAGCATACCAAAACACAAGAATGTGAAAACAAAATCTGTGATCTTTGCCGTATCATTTAGCTGGGGAATTCCAACAATTATTTTTACATTTGTGCTATTAATTATAGAACCCTACAAAAAAGAATTTGCATATATGAGATGTAATGCACAACATTTATCACAAGTCATGGAATTTATTTTTCTATTCCTGATGCTCGTAATTTCTATCTTGTATTTGTTGACAATAATTGTAATGATAAAACACAAGATTAAAGCCAAAATACCAGAATCTAGTGAATATGGAACTAGCAATCAAAGCAATGAAATCAGTTTCATGTAAGTTTGTTAATTATATATATATGAAATTTACATTTTGGGTTAAAATTATTATTTTGATGTTGACATAGGATAAAAGTCTTTTTTCGACTTGGTGTTATGACAGGAGTTTTGATTGTTCTATCATGGCAAGTGGAAAGACTTTTTGTTGGAGTTCAGCAATTGAGTTGGCTGTTCTTTGGATTTCGTTTTAGTTTAACTGTAATTATTGTGTCTTACTTTACGAAAGAGTTGTCCTTCAATAAGAAAAATATTGATATACTCAAACGCAGATATCCAAATCTATTCAGTATGTAGCATATATCTATTAATATTACATCATAATTAATATTATTCTGTTAATAATGTAGATATGAACAATCTATTTCCTACGATTCCTCGTCATCATATAAGGTTTTCTTTAACAAATCAATCTACAATAAGCGGAGCTGAGTGAGCGAATGTCGTCAATCCACCAATGAGATGATCATATGTAATCTTTGTTTCTTTTTTATTTGTGCTTTCATTCTTCTACTTATAACAATGAATTATTTTTTGGTCGACTTATACTTTTGTTCATCTTTTACAATTACACATATACTAATGATTTTTATTTATAATAAAGTTATGAAAATTATACTCCAGTACAATATATCAATGGTTTATATAATTGTTTTGATTAAAGCACAAATATTATATTACGTTCATCAACATCAATAGAAGTGAACTCTATCCTTTTCCCAGCAGACTTGTAATGCATCATAAACATTACTAGCGTCAGGAAAACGATCAATCCATGATTCAATTAGTCCTTCTGGTGATGAATCATAATGTTTCATTGATACACTTTTGCTACTTCCTTCTTCTAAAAGAACCAAGTGAAAAAAAACAATCATTATTATATGAATCGTGTCATTCTGTCATTAGATTAAAATTTTGTTTGTGCTTTTTTTTTACCATTGACAAATGTGTTACATTGAACAAAAATTTTTCTTGGTTGCTTCTTTGATAAAACAATATCACGCCATTTAGCCCATGGATAAATTCCATCATTATTGACTTTAGTATAATTATCAAACATGAGTTGGGCAGAATCAATATCAGCAGTAGCTTTATAAACTTGAAGTTTCAATAAGAAATCACTGATTGCTTTCTTTCCAACTGTGTCAATTTTGCTTCTATCCAATTTGATAAGTAAATCAGGTTGTCCATCATCACCAACAACTTCTTGAATTGTAACTAAACCATCACCAGCTTCAACTATAAAAAAAATAGTTGCAAGTTCTAATTATAATGCACTTGTTTATAAATAAAAAAAAGAATCAATACCTAAAACTTGAAGAATAGCAAATCTTGCTTGAGAATGAGCTTGCATCCACGCACTAGTTTTTGGCTGATACATCTCTAATGCTTTGGCAGCTCCAGCAAAAATCATTGATATCCAATTTACATATTTAACATCTTCAGCTTCTTGTCCTTCATGTCCAAAAATTTTTAAGACTGTTTTATCCAAGCTTAGTAAAATTCCAACACATTCAGCACGACATTCTTCAAATGCAGAGCCCAAAGTTGTAAATACTGAATCATATGAATCACCATGTTCATACCAACTTTCAATTAATGTATTTGTTAATGGATTTTTTAAATCAGCAGGAAAGTTTGTAGTTCCATCATCATTTTTCATAAATAAACGTCCAGAACCATGACCAAGTAATTCATGTAAACCAACTTGAACTTCAAATGCTGGTACACGATATTTTGATAATAATTCAGCATCTTCTTTGGTCAAAAATGGTGTAGGTGTATCCTTGTATGAAGCTGGTATAACATTTCCTAAAGAAACATTTTTGAATCCTTCATTTTGTCTAATCTCATCGTAATTTGGTATATTTATCCCAGCAGGAATGCCAGAACCAGAAAATGTAATAACATCCAATGAAGTAAAATCTGGTTTAAGAAATTTCTAAAAAAAAGAATATATAAATAAATAATATTAGACATGACATTCGATTTCAGTTTTACAGTTTTTTTTACCTCTTTTTCAAAATCAGTACTCCATGGAAGAAGTGGTAAGAATTCAGGAGCTTTTTCAACTAGAAGATTAAATTTTGCACTCATTGGTTTATTTACTAATGCAACAAATGCTTCAAATTCTCCTCTAGCGCCTGCTGGGTCGCGATACGTTTCAATAAAACCAATGTAAGTCTAATAAAATAAGACATAATATCATTTATTTAGAAAAATTTAGTATGTCGGAATATTTTTGAACTGCCCATACCTCAACGACTGGTCCTTTATTCTTAATCCAATATCTTGAGCCTTCTTTATGAGCATCAAGAGAACCTTCTTGGAAAGACTCAATATATGATTGAATCATATTTTTCTCAGTCTCATTAGAAGCAAACTCCTAATAAAATATAAATAAAAGGATGAAAATAGGTTAAACATTAACTAATGCTATATACCTTACCTTGGCTTTATTCAAATAATGACAAACTCTTTCCATGAGTGGCGAATAATCTCCTCTTGATAAAGTAACTTTGACATTTTCAAAGTCATGTGTTGTTTCATTTCCTTGTGCTACAGAAGCTGAGCGAATATCATAATGAGTAACACCATTGTCAGTCTTTTTAAATACACGAGTAATGTACATGTCCATTTTTTGACTCTTCATAAAACGTCCAATAAGTTTAGCATCATCCATTGTACAATTTTTAGAAAAGTATGTTGTTATACCCTAATTTATTTTGAAAGAAAAAACATATATTTATACTTATAATGTTATATCAAAGAATTAATTATATGAAAATTACATTTTCACCAAGACCAAGTTGTTTTTCTCTATCAGACAATGAGTACAATGTATCTTTTATTTGACTCCATCTTTCTAATGCTTTGTCTTTTAATCCATCAAATGAAGAAGCTTGGACCAACAATTCCATTTTGTCAATTGGTACTCCAGGAATGATTTTCGTGTCACCAAATCCTTTATAATTTCCACTATTTCCAAGTACTCCACAAGTATAAACTAATAAAGCTTTCCATTCATCTTCTGTAAATCCACATTTATTTACAGCCAATTCTTTTAGTCCTTGAATACCATTGGATTTAAACATATCATGAATCAAAGCAAAGAGAAGTGGTGATTCCGGTGATGTCTAAAAGTACATAAAAATCATTAGTAGACTAGTCAAGTAGTCACTTTTTCTGATAAAATTAAGCAATCATATACCTGGACATGAGTTATCAAGCCACCGTACCAGGCTGCACGACTCAAAAAATGAGAGTACAATTTTTCTTGATCACTACAAAAGAAATTGTAGATTTAATATCAAACATGATCAACAAGTCATTTTACTTTATTATTACTCACCTCAAATAACTAAATGCTACTTCACAAGGCAAGGCAGTAATTGGTTGCTCTAATGGCAAAATGTAATGACTTAAGTCGCTCATTTTTGTTGATGATGGTTTAACAACTGTCTTTACTTTTATAGAGTAACAGGAATGAGTTGTTGAAAATGATCTGTAATCAATCAAAAGAGAAGATTTTTTATGTAATGAAACTTGTTGACTTGTCAAAGATGACGTAATGACATTTCATCATAATTTGAAAATTAAATTCTTACCTAATTCTTGTTAATTTGACAGGAAGTGATAATACTGATGTACTAGTTCTTCTACTAATTAGTGCACTAATTGTTGAAACTAAATTCATTCGATGACAATGCAATGAATGCCGAACGACGACAGCTCAAGAAAAAAGCAATTCACTCTACTAAATCAAAAATGTCCCGCTGCTCTTTTATCGCAGTATATTTGATATGAATAAAAATATGCTAAATGAACAAAGTCTCAATGTAATAAAAAGTTTTTGAATATTATTATTTTTTTTCTTTATTTAATGACTTTATATAGTACGAATACATTTAATTATTAGATATATACCGAATCACAATCAATTAGATTTTGATTATTTCACCTAATACAAAATCAGCTAAACCAGATTGTAAATCTAATTCTAAATCAGAAGTATTAGTTGAAACATCAATTTGTAAACGAGCAAATGTTCCACCACTTGAACCTTTAGTTAATCTTTCTGGATTTATTACAACAGTACCATCAACATCTTTAATAAAATAACGTAAATCAGATGGTAAAATTAAAATATGTGGATTAACACTCATTTGACAATGATCTGCCCATAATTCAACATCAAATGGAATATTTTCTTCAGGTGGATAAATTGGATAAAAATTACGTTGAGAAATAAGATGACGAGCATGTCTTTTCATTCTATCACTATTTATTGTTGAAACTGACAATTCATTTTTACCCATATGTTTTAAAATATCTGTAGAAGTAATTCCAATTGATACACCACCAAATGATACAATACAAGGATCTGGAACAACTGTACATTTATATGTTGTAGGAATAGTAGTATAAGATGGTGTAGGATACACTTGAAAATGTGCAGCATCTCTACAACTTGATACTAAAATAATTTTTGTTGGAAAATTTTCTAATGATGTTTGAACAAAATCAACTTGTTTCTTAAAAAATTGTGCAAATGTATCAGCTAATTGTCCTTCTTTAATCATTGGATGAGAATCTTCAAAAAATGGTCCAATCAATATAAGTAAATGAGTTTCATTTTTCTTCACATGTTCCATTAAATCAATTAAAGGTTCATATAATAAAGAGTCTGTTGTAGTAAAAGGACCAGCAGCAATTAAAATATTCAATGGTCCAGTACTTTTGTTTAGTTCAAAATTAGAATTTGTTGAAAATGGTAATGGACGAGGTAGATATAATTGATTGACAGTTAATGATCTTCCTAAATTACATGTTCCTTTTATTGCTGCAATCTAAAAATATTATAAATAAAAGAAAAGTTAGTGAAATTGTTGCAACATAATTCTAGGAATCATAAAAAAAATAACAATATTTAATGTTTTATTTTATTACCTGTCCAGGAAATAGAAAAAATTCATCCAAACTTGACAAATCAAGAGTTACAACATGTCCCTGACTAGTTTCCAAATTCCCTTCATACAATACTCCAGTAGCTGTCAATCGTCCATCACTTTTAATACGTCCAATAAAATATGAATCTTCACTTGTGGAATCTTTAAGAGATTGATATGTCTCCAAACCAAAATCATCAGCCATATTTATTCCAGTATTAGTTACTACATCATCAATAGCTTGGACAGAGTCACTGGCTTTTTGAAACATAAACTGCAATCAAATAGAAGATAAGATAATTCATTCATTTAAAAATAATAAAATTTATGTATTTTATTTTGTTGATGATTTACCTTTGCTTTGGTTGTAACTGGTTTTCCCAAAATGACAACATTCCATGTAGAGATTGAGCTATTTGGAGTGGCACTAGTCCATCCACTAGATTCTTTACAATTATAGCGTAAAACAACATCTCCAGGTTTAGGTCTTACTCCATATTTTTGTGATGGTGTATTACTGTAAAATTATAATAAACATTTCATTATTTATTATATATGATACATTCATAAATTAAATTCAACATACATTGCAGGAGAATAGCCACGTGGACTAAATGCAGTTTTCGGCTTGGGTGAAATGCCAATTGCTGACACGGCTGATATACTTGTTCTTGCCACATCATCAGAAGAAGTAGGCACTTTCTTTGGAACCTGAATAAACACATAAAAAGAAACATATTATAAGAAACTTTAATTATTTTTTTTTGCAATAATATAATGATTTCTTAATTAACAAATATCTCATGCCTTAACATATTATCATAGTACATTTAATTAATTGATTTAAAAAAAGGTTTTTCTTTCTTGCTTGTTGATTTCGTTGTAATTTTGGACTTCTTTAGATGAGTATGGATCTAGTCATGAGGATTAAACATGCACTAGAAACCGACCCACCTAGAGAAGTCTGCATTCGATGAATGAGCCAGTCATAACAGTCATCTTCTTCTTTCTTGAAAAAATGATGATAAATCAGTCTAGTATTTGATGAGTGTGGATCTAGTCACACGCCATGAAACAATGTACACTAGATCCTCACCCACCAAAAACCAAAGACCGCTGTAGTAGTAAAGTTGGTGATGCTTGGATGACGGCGACCTGTTGATTCATTCGACAGAACCGGGAAAAGAAAACCCGGGTAGTATAGTAGTATTATGTGCTGTCTTTACAGAAAAATCCACACGTTGATGTTCTGTAGACTACTATAATTTCTAATTCTTTTCTTATTTTTCATTCTAAAATAAAATTACACGTTTACACAAAAAGAAAGAAAAACTAACCCTACCCAAGAAAAACCAACTGTCAAAAAATTCTACAATACTACTATTCACACGAAAAATTACACAACTTCCCCTACACAACCACTTACTCAAAAAAATGACCCTACATAACTTTTCTCCTTACTTACTGAGTATAATATACACTTTATCGATTGAACACGCGGTAAAAAGAACTTAACAGTAGTACACTACTAGACTTCATTGAACTACAAGATAGACATAAATAATATGCGTAAGAGCGTAAAGTAATCTCATCGTAGTTTGTACACATATATATATATATATATCCAGAAGAGAGTTAAAGAAAAATTTCAGAGATATATAGCCTAACAACAGCACCAAACTAAAAAAAAAGCTAAAGCCACGCTTTTATTATACAAACTAACCCTATGGATGGTCCATCATCTGTTCTATACAAAGATACTTGTCTAGTAGTGGCGACAGACTAGTCACTCACAAAAGAAGACTTGTATATATAGTTTTTAGGTAATATACTATCAGACTATTTTATTTTATATATATATGAAAGAGTGAGTTGAGTACAGAGACTTGTAAAAAGTGAATACTACATTACACATATATATATATCTCTCCCTCACATTACAATTCTTACATTATGAAAAAATATATATGACGATACAACAACTAACTAAAGAACCCTAATGTAATAGTTTGAGTTGAGTTGAGAGAGAGAATGCTAACCCACGCCAAGCCAACCTTGAATTTTCAATTCCTCGTTCACGCCTCCTCCACACAAACTTTGGGTTGTTCATAAAATAACTACTATGTCAGAGAACAAGGGGGAAAATTTCTCAACTCATTATTGGTGAATAACCTTACTAAACAAGCTTACAATAATATTGTTACGACGATTGTTGTGTACTTCACGGTGGCTGCAACAGCGAGGAAATACATAGCAGCCTCCGGAGCCCGCCATAAAGAAGACTGTGTTTTCTTCTGGAATATGTCTTTGACATTTAGGTACTAGACTACAACATACATAAGAAGAGCAGATGCCAATAAACTATATGTACAACAACGAACGACCCTCTTCTAATTCTAAACTCGTCAAAGGTCTAAAAGAAAAAAAGCTCCGTTTGAGACTAATCCCCTTCTGAGACTTTTTCTACCTACCTTTCTTATTCCGAGAAAGTCAGTGAGATAACTTGTAATAAAAACTTCAAGCTTTTCTCTCTAGACTAGCCCTTCTTTTCTTACTATCTATTTTAGTTGACAGGTTCATTACCTTCTTTCTTTTTTTCTACCTCTCTCTCTCTACGCGCCAGAAAATCCAAGCCACGCACACCTTAATTCTTGAAAATGCCAAAACTATGCCATACAAAAATACATAGACATAGAAAACTCACATCTCCATTATTACAATTACTCCTCAGAATTTCAAAGAATATAGGTAATCGACCAATTAATTAGAATCAAAAAATAAACTCAAACTCAACAAAGATAATATAAAAGTTCAACATGTATACATAGATCTTTTTAGGTTTCATAAGTGTCTCTTCTCTTTTGTTGTGTACACAATGTTATTGACAGTTTGGTACTTATAACACCGCTTATTTACTATAAGACTACAGCCATGTGCATATAACTAGAGCGGGAGAGAGAGAGAAACGAAACATGAGAGAGATTATATTTAACAGCAACTCAATTTGTAAATCTAATATTCTTATCACTATCTCTACTCTATTCACTACTATTGCCGCTATATAGCTCTTCTTCTTACTACTTATACTTTACTGACGCATGAACTAATAAACTATTCATATGTTATCTAAGGTAAGTTACAACAACCAAAACAACGATTTACTAACAGAAAGGACGCTGAACTTTACTACGTAGTAAAACCATAAGTAGTACATCATTCAGAATATTTTACTATACAAACTGATAACAACTAAAAACATTTTTAAAAACTACAATTACTAGAAAACCAAAAAAATATAGAAAAATTCTCAATAGTCACCTGTTGATTCAAGCCACTTTATAATAGCATGGATTGCCTCTTGTAACACCATGCTATCAGAAGAACTTCTTCTTGGAACTCAAACAAACTTCTTCTTACTTTTATCAACGTTATTAACATGATGCTTTTAAAAGATATTACAACAAACTCACTTGTTGTTTGTCGTCTCACTGATAATATTGTAATAATTTAAAAAATTAAGAGAAAAATGACAACAATTTAAAAATGCTACTAAAAAAACAATAAAAAATATATCAAACAACAACTAAACTAATGCAACAACCACAGTTGCCAACTGAAATGAACGTTGAGCATTTTCGTTGTGTCTGAGAATCAAACTAAAACTTATATAGAAGCGGTGGAAAGAAAACTAAAGACGCTAACACAGCTCTGGGATGACGCTACAATCTCAGGTAAGAAAGGAATTTTTTTTCTTTTCTTTTTCATTGTACATTACAATTCCCCCTTCTCTTCTCTCTCTCTCTCTTTCAATACCTCCAGCAGGCAAGCAAGCCACGCTAAAAAGAAGCAAGTAACCAAAAGAAGCAAGTAACCAAAAGAATATATTCTTGTCCACTATATTACTACTCTACTACCTATCCTAACTAACTATAAGGGATTACAACAAACAACAATTAGGCCGACCCCTCATTTTATAATATAAAATATATATTTTATAGTATTCTTTCTTGCCTTGTCTCTCCCATATTACATCTCACATACCTTTAGGTCTGATCTTTTAAGAGTTCACATATATATAATATAATATTCTTTCTACTTATACTATGCTATTTCTTAAGGTAGGTACACCTTTTTCATTTCTTTTTGTGGTGGCCCTAGTACAACTCTTCTAAAGACGCAACTGTTTGCCTCTGGCTCCCTTTCTTGTACCGATTACTATTAGTAGAATAAGAGAAGAGAAGAAATAAAGAAAAAAAAAGACCCAACAGAACACTCAAATAGTTACATATCTACCTAAAGCTAAACTAAAGGTACATAGACATTCACTCTCATAGAGATACGATAAGGTTTATAAAATACATTCACACACAACATATATTATAGAAGAGAAGAAGAGAGGTACCAACAAAAGTTATATATATATAAATATACTCAATACATACTTACATACATAGAATTTCTATAATAAAAGTTCTTATAAGATTATTTTTTGTTCCATTCCATTATATATCTACTAAAGTTTGTTCCAGGAGGCATCTCATATAGTAGTAGTAGTAGAATACTCAAGCTCAAGACTCACTCTTCATCTCTCACGACCGGTTCAGATCATGCTCTTATTGTTACATAAGCAGATGTTCCTTGGAAAAAGAAGAATTCTACAAGAAGAAGAAGTGTGCAAATGGTCGACACGATATCACATTCACATATAATAATAATAATAAATGGTATATATAGTAGGTTACATTACATAAGTTGATTTTGTATGTTAGTTACAATATTTTAACAGGAACTGGAAGATTCTTATTATAGACTTATTTATCATCAATACTGTCTGTAGTATCCACTCTCCACTAAAAAGCTTTGCTTCTCACCTTCATTCCTTCTCCAGCATATAAAGCCACAAGATCATCATCATCATCCATGATTCTATAATATAAAAAAATACAAGAACAAAAATTAGTCTACATACACTTGAACTCTAAAGAAATACTCTAAAACATATAGAGAGCTTTTATATGATGGCATTGTACATTGCACACCTCCCTTTACTTTACTTTGTATAATAATTCTTTTCCCTTGACATCCTTTTTCTGTAAGATGCAGACAAAATTCATGGTAGTTTGATGAATATATGTGCGTTCTTGTCTACCGACTAACCTGCTTGGCTATAAAGTGTATACCTGGTCAGATTTGAAAAGAGAACAAGTTACCTAACTTTGCTTCCCTTCCCTTCTTCTTCTTTTTCTCACACACACAAAAAAAATTATATACAACACATCTGGAAAGAGAGAGAGAGAAGGTTTCCTAGCCTATATATTTTTTGACTGCATGCATGCTGCTCTAAAGCTACTGAGGTGAAAATCTTCTTCTGCTCTCTCGTCATCATCATCATCATCATCTCTTCTTCTTTGACTCTAGAAAAAAATCTCTGTGTTCAAAGAAAAAGGTGGTTTCATGGTTTTGGTTGTTGCATCTTTCTACATACAACAAATAACGATCAACGTCAACCTGGTCTAACGAACTTTTATACTGACTCACATTTCTCTTTCTTCTTCTCTTTTCAGATTGTTGTCTATCTCTATCCTCTATATCATTATATAGCCTACCTATAGTGTATTTAGTCCGTTACTAAAATCTTTTACATTTTACTCACTATTTCTTTCTTCCCTTTCTAGACAGACAAAATTCATGAGAAATGTATGAAGCATCATTCTAATAGTTTAGTGCACTTATCTTTTTAAACATACCTTAGACTCTGATAAAATTCTGATATGATCATTCATTCTCCATTTCCAAAAGGTACCCAAAGCAAAAAAAAAACGTAGACAAAAAGTGCATTGCCTTCTTCAATTATGAGAATTTTCAAATAAATGTGAAATGTATCATATGATTCATCAAGTCATTAGTTGACTGTAATGTACTATATGAGATTAATGAGATGATGATAATAATAATTAATAATTTGTAATTAAAATGAAATCAAAACTCTTTTCAATAATGGTGACACAGTGACATGCACGAAAGCATGCCTTAAAAAATGGTGGCCAGTCAATGACTCCCTATAAATACATGTTGGCAATGCTAAAAGCATGCAGGAGCATCCCTCCAAAAAAAGCGAAAAACTTTGCAAAGAAATTATAGAAAATTAAAACAAATACTTTACCTGAATTGTTGTTACACGACTGCCAAAATGATCACTGGACACAAACTGATGATTTTTGTAAGTTGTCGTGACCTAAAAACTAGAAAAAATGCTGAAATTTTGATGAAATTACGAGAGGATAAGAAAACGTGATGTTCACAATGGAAAGCTTGCTGTCTTTTTGGCCCGCTTTTCTTTTAGAGGTAAAAAAGTTCGCGCTGGCGCAAATAAGGGAGAGTGAGTTAAACTCAAAGTTCTCCGAATAATTCTTTGTTCATTTCATAGCGTCACCATCATCATTTTTCATGAAACTTGATATAATTTATTTTTTCATTAGATGAATTAATTATTAAAATTTTTTGACGACTCAATTATGAAATTACTAAGGAAACTAGATCCACCTCCAATATTGTTTGCTTTATGGATAATCTTTTGCTGCCTCATCATGACTCAAGTACACTTTTCTTTTTCTTATTCACTTTACCCACTCAATTACTTAGGTTAGTAATTAGTAAGTAAGTACAACAATTAAAGTAGTGATAAAGTGAACAAAATCATTGTATTGTTTGGTCTTGTTGGTTCTCTGTCTCCCAATGTGGATTGCAGAGTAGTATGATTCATCACTACTATTTTGAGTCATATTTATATAGTTGGTAAATTATTAGATTATTACAAAATTAAATATTATGATGATTTTTTTATTTATGACTGATTTACAAAAATGTGTTTTCTTTTGTTGTTTTAGATTCTTTCTTTCTTTTTAATTTGTTGTAAGTATTCTGAGACCATCATAGTCAAAGTGACAGTCCTCACTCAATCAACGAACATCCTTACCAACAACATCTGGGTTGATTAAAAAAATGACATCTAAAGCATCAAATGTAATGAGTCCAACATCCTCTGAGGTCAATGCTTTGGAGAAAAAAGGTTATGTCATTTCACGGAAAATTGGTCAAGGATCATATGCAACAGTTCATTTAGCTGAATATTCTGGTAAGTTTATTTTTTGGTTAGCTTTTTTAAATGACTAATTATTTTTCTTTCATTATAGAAGGAGGCCGACGAGTCAAATTGGCATGCAAAATTTTTGACAAGGAAAGAGCTCCAAAAGATTTTTTAGATAAATTCTTTCCAAGAGAATTAGATATTTTGACTCGTATTGAAAATCCTCATATTATTCAAGTTCATAGTATTCTTCAACGTGGACCAAGAGTTTTTATTTTTATGCGTTATGCTGAAAATGGTGATATGCTTGATTTTATTCGACAAAATGGTCTTGTTCCTGAACGTCAAGCAAAAATTTGGTTTAGACAAATGGTTCAAGGACTTCAATATCTTCATTCATTAAATATTGCTCATCGTGATTTAAAATGTGAAAATATTCTTTTATCTCGGCATTGGAATGTGAAATTGGCTGATTTTGGATTTGCTCGTTTTTGTGTTGATTCTGATGGTAGAGATAATATACAAGAAAGTCTTTTCTGTTTTAAATTATTTAATTTCTAAAATTATTCATTTTAATAATTTAGGCAAACGTGTACTTAGTCAAACTTATTGTGGATCAGCAGCATACGCAGCACCTGAGGTCGTTTCTGGAACTCCTTATAATCCAAAATTAGGTTAGTTTACTTTTATTTTTAAGTACAAATGTTCATGAAATAAATATCTATAAACATTCTTTCATTTATTCGTTTCTCTAGCTGATGTCTGGTCCTTAGGAATCATTTTGTACATTATGGTAAATGCAACTATGCCATTTGATGACTCTAATCTCAAGAAATTGCTGAAGGATCAATTAGCACGTAAATGGGACTTTAGATCAAGAGTAAAAGATGTTTTGACTTCATCTCTTACACAATTGGTTCGTCAAGTTCTTGAACCAGATATTACTCAACGTATTACTCTTGATCGCATCTCTACTCATGATTGGGTTCGACGTGATTCAAATAATTCAGCTTCTGTTGCCACTTCTGATGTTGCTGATTCTCATTAATTAATATATTCTAAACAGAATGTTGCCCAATAATAAAAGTGCTTCTTAAAACTTGTGATGATGACATAATAATAATGATGATCGACCCTGTGATGATAAAATGACCAATATATATATATATACTCTTCTAGTCAACAAATACAAATACCAGAGAAAACTAATTGTGCAACTTATATATTTTTTATACTATTTTTTTTAACAAAATTCTATGTAATAAACAAAATCAATTATTTAATATTATGAAAACTCATTGATGATAGTAAGTCTATTATATGTTCATGCTTTTATTTAATACATATTATAATTCATATTTTTCCAAATACAATAAACAGATAAGGAATCATAATTGTCTTAAAACACAAATAATTGTCACCTTCTATAAATAAAATTATTATAATAGGACTTGGTTGCATTTCTTTACAAATTATTGGCAAGTTACATAATAAAACATTTTGCGATTATCGGAAAAACAAAATCATAATAAGTGTGACTGAGCAAACTGACTGGACATTTGACTAAGAAATATTTTTGACTATAAAACCTCTATATTATATATAAGCTACATATATACTAGCAATACATTATTACAAGAACTGTTATTCTTCTACTACAACATTTCGATCGAGATTGAATTCCAATCTCTTCTCACCTCTGGAATTGGAATTTACTAAATAATATCATAGCATATAAGGTACTATATGATACAACATTCGGATAAAATGGCTATAAAAATTCCACATGTGACATCCTCTACAATTTTTACTCTTCTATTGTCTTATATACTTATACGACAAACATTAACATTTTCTATTATATGGTTTCTCATCGTAATAATAATCGTAAATAGTTTGGCGAAAATTCCAACTTTTTTTCTCTCACTTCCTCAGTGATTGAAGTAACATTTCTAGTGATGCTATAAAGAAAATAAATAGTATATTTAGTTTCATTATATAGAAAATACTTATTTATCTATCTGATATAATGTATATATACCTTTTCGTATCAAATTAACAGCATTTTCTTCATTATTGTTATTATTATTATTTTTATCTTCAATTTCATTAGACACAGTAACTTTGGCTTCTGGTATAATAGTAGTGGATTCAGAAGAAGAAGTAGCAGTCTTCACCGTCGATGATGGTGAATGATGAAGAGAGGAATTTGATTTAGCAGTCGTAGATGTTTTTTTATTACCACCAGTTTTTGTATTATTTCGAGGACGATGCCATCTGCGATGAGAAGCTAAATTTGCTGGACAACTAAATACTTTGTCACATTCTGGACAACGGTACTCAACATGAACTATACATGCACATCTATGTCTTGCTAGTTCAAATGCATCATCATATTCTTCTTTACATAATTTGCATAAGTAAGCACCAATTTTGTTGTCAATTTTGGCCAATTCCTCTCTTGCTTCATCTGTTACTTCTACTGTGTTGAAAGCTGGGTCAATGTCACCTCTTCTTGTGACCTGTGCATATGAAGAAAAAGAAAAAACATTTTAGGACATAAACATCTGAAGGGGCGAGATGAGACTACTATAGCTATAGATAGGAAGTTATGTGTATGACAGATACAAAAGGAATGTTGCTCTCTAAAGAACTTTCACTTTTATAGTATACTTTCATCATCCCTCTTCTCTTCTTACTTACTGCGTCTCACATAGTTTCTACAGCATTCTACATTTTCTGCTGTGGAATGACTTTCACACTTGGAATTTTGGTTTTCTCTTAGAAAAATGTACAAATATATATAACATTCCTTATGTGCTGTGTATACACATAAATATTTCTTCTTGATACATTTTCCAGTGTGCTCATATATTTATTTACTACCATCGTCATTAAATGGGGAAAAGTGAGATATTTTATCCTACCTGAATTCCAATGCCTAAAGTAGTTTCTTCATAGTCCTTATCTTTACTGATGGCTTTACTGCTTAAAAAAGCTGCTTCACGAACAGTACTAATGTCTCTTATAATAGTTCCACTCACTGGTGATGATTTGTCCTCATCAAAATTAAGTCTTCTTACAGCTTTGCTTCTTTTAGTATACTTCATACCTTTTCTGGTTGCTGATTCAGCTGATTTGGTCTGACTTTTAGTTCCAGGAGTATTAGTACTTTCCTAAAGAAAAAAATTAAAATTTATTAGCAATTAAATAAAATTCATTACTAATTTAAATGAGACATACTTCCAACTTTTCAATTTTTCTTGGTGAGCACAATCTGAATTGTTCCTCTTTCTCTAAATCAATTGATGATGCTGGAGATAGTAATTGCACCTGTCGTTTCCTAAGTGGCGATGGGTACGACAAAGTCTTTGGATGACTAGGTGGAGTTTTAGAATTTAGCAGTGACATTGATGGTGAATTAACTTTTACAGATAAGTCTAGACCATTTTCTGTCATTAAATGTATTAAAGATGAAGAACCACCACTACTATTAGTGTCAGTAGGACTAATTTGTTGTGGTTGGTGGTGATGATTAATATTGGAAAAGTTGTTATGTAGATGTTGCATGTTGATAGAAGACGATGACGATGAAGGAGAAATAGGTGAAATGAAACTTGACTTTCCATATGGAGAATGTTGTTGTTGTTGTAAAACCTGTTGCATCTTATTTGCTTGTTGCTGTTGTGAGTAAGAAAAGACGGAAGGAAGTAGTAGACTTTCTGGAGATGTTTTCTTTAGTGAAAGTCCTCCTGATGATGATGAACTTGGTGGTGAGAATGCAGACTTTTGATGATGACGATGATATTTTCCATTTATATTGTGTAGACTAGTACTATTGCTACTACTACTTGTTGTTAATGCTAATGGAGCACTTTGAACAGGGAACATTGATGACACATTTAAGTTGAGACTAGTTTCCCATAATTTAGCCCATTGAAGTAATGCAGGATGAATCATTGAACCTCCAATTGGTGGACTTGGTAGTGAAGACGTTGAAGAAGCCGAAGCCAATGAATGTAAATGACTTCCCAAATATAAAGGTCTTGTAGGTGACATTGACGATAAATTGAACTCTGACATTGATCGTTCCATGATTTTTTTCTTTGTTTTCTTATGTTCTCTCAACCCCTTTGTATATGTGCTGATAATCAATAGTATGACTCCCTTTTTTGACTAGTACAGAGTTACACGACTTTGTAATAATGATACACTCACTCTCTCTGGAAATTTAGTCTCTCCAACTTGCAAACATTACAAGAGCAGCAGATGTATATTATAGTTGCATTTACTTTTAGATAAGGATATATATATATATAAGCTAATAATATATAGGTTATTCTTTTCTCTCTCGCTTCTCTCTACCTATGTTGTTTTCTACCTGCTCTACTGCCCATCATGATTCATGATTATGATGATTCATCATTTCATCTCCCTTTCATCCCTATGTAATACAATGCAACTCAACAGAAGTAACACACATATGTACATTGTAGTATTGTTTAATGCATTTTACACACACAACACATTGTAACTGATGTAACTGTTCCGTATATTATTTTTTTACTATATATAGTATGTAATAAGAACTTTAAAATTTTATCTGTTGCAATATAAGTCTTTGTATTTATTGATTGCACACTCTAATACTCTACTTTTAATATATTCACTTTTTTACAGTTAGCCTATTATTGTTAGTATTGCACTTCACCTCGCCATTTGCCTTGCTGGCAATTAGAATGAAAACATGTACAAAATTAAAAAAAAACACTTTTTCTTCACTAGAACTTAAATGACTGGTCACTTCTTAAAAAGACCTTTAGTTTGACTATATTCAAGATTATGTAGACTAGAGAGTTACTGTACAACAGGTTTCAAAGTTTTAGTAACGTTATTGATGATGATATATGAGACACAAAGTGAGTCATTAGTTAGTTATTTGGGGCACATTGAGATTTGAGGTAGAAACGTTCTTGAGATATGTAGATCACTGAATAGAAGAAGGTCCTTGACTTTTTATGTCGATTTTTTTGCAGATGAATAATGTTGAGAAAATCGTTACAAGATTTTGTTGCAGATGAAAAAAGGAATTAATAAATAAATATAGAGTAACTGTACATTTAGTGTTGTTAAACAGAAGAACTGCCAACAACAGACTTGAGTGACAGAGTTCACAGGTAACACTGAAAAGTAAAAGTGGGTTTGTTTGTGGTGGTGGTGGTGGAAATGTTTTAGAGTGAAGGTATATATCAGCTCTTTTCTCCTCTCTCTCTATAACTATCTTTAGCTGGTGTTTTGGTACGTCATGTAAGTATATATATATATACATTGGCAGCATTCATCTACATTTGTATTTAGTTATGTGTAATAACATAGCTTGGCTTGGCTTTTTGAAGCTTGAGAGAGAGTAAAGTAACGTTCACAGTTTGGTTGTCGGTTATAATTCGGAGGAATTGTGAGTGAACTCCAACAGGAGGATCCGAAAAACTGGCTATCCCACACTGGTTGTTTATTCACTCATCTATTGGCTTTCCCTTCTTTCTCCATACCCTCCTACTCTCTCTATCTTTACTGCAATTTTTTTATCATCATCTTCTCTCTCTCTCTTTTGTCATCATAGAAAAAAATCTTGTAACATCTTCACCGTTAACAGGTAAGTCAAGCCATGTAATACTGATAGAAATTTTTAGTTCTGGCATACACTCGCATGTTGCATTACAAACTTTCTACGGAAATGTCTTGTCTTCCTGTTAGATAAGTGTTCCATTACTCTCGTAACATTGAATGTTTACCAATTTTGTTAGGGTACACACGAGAGTTATGAAAGGGACCACCACCACACATCACTCTACAATGGCTTTTCAATTGCTCATTGCTCCGGATGTAAATATTCTCTGGAAAAGTTATTTGATCGATCAGTCGACTATGGAAATTAATTGAGAATCTATTTTTACTACATTATCAATATGAATGAATATAGATAGTATGTTTGCATTGTATAGAAACAAGATAGAGAGATATATTGGGGAATTTGAAACTTGTTTGCCGTTGACGTTACTCTTTACAAAAGGGAGAGGCTTCAGTATTAAATTTCAATATTCAGGATAAAAATTTGGACAATATAATGTGCTTTTCAGATACAGAAGTTGATCCAGTACTGAAGGCTAGATTACTGGAAAAATCCTCATGTCATATATGTACATCAAAAAATAAAATTAAAAACTTGACATATTTTTTTTATATATTTGCATCTTATGAAACTCAGACAGCAGGTATTATATATCAGAAGCTGAAACACTTGAGTCACAGCCAGTACTTGGAAACTTTTAGAAGAGAGAAATATATAGGGTGAAATGAATTGGAAATTGCTGAGAGATGTGGAATTCTTGTGGGGTAATTTGGCATAAACATTCCGTCCTTTTACATGATGATGGTGAGCCGAAATACCAAACTCACTCGACAAGTTTTCAACGACAACTTCTATACTACGAATACTAGAATGAAATTCTCAGAGAAAACTGTATCTTATATTTAGCATTTATATCATCAACACAAAACTTGCCTCTTTCTATTTTATTAGAAAATTGTTTCTCTCTCTCTCACTCATCTCTAACGACAAACTAATTATATCTCACTTCAAGTATGAATAAAGGTTAATTACTGTTACAATAGTCAGCACTAAGTAAGAATATATATAAAAGCTTTATATTTCTCTTTTCTTCTCAAGAGCTAAGAAGGGTCAGAGAGTCAGTGGAAAGATACAAATATAGAAGAAAATCAGGTCGTCTTTCAAAATTGTTTCTTATTTATATGAATGTATTACTACAACTTTGCTAATTAGTTAAAAGAATGAAAGAGATATTTTGCTTCTTCTTCTTTCTGTAGTTTTCCAGTAGAGACAAACAATTTATAATTTTATGAATGATTACCTTTACAAAAGTTATTTGATTAAAGTATTCATATAGAAATCGCTGTTTAATTTACAAAAGAGAAATGCTAATTAAAAGAAGCACCAGGTCGTCAGATGATGATCATTTTCATTAGTAGTGTCACATAGACAGAGAGAAAAATATATAATAGGAAATTGAGCTGAATTGAATTTCCTGATTTTTGCTATAACTCTCTATATGATATAATACTAACAATATTTTCACAATGCAATTATGTTCTTTCATCCATGTAGTAAAAGTCTATGATTTTTTTCTCTATCTCTCTCTCTCACTCTTATCAGTTTCCACATGTTGTTGGTTTCTAGTCATCGTATTCCCAAAAAGCTTTGCAATGTGACACTTGACTTGACTTTGCTTTACTTTATTAGACTCTCTTTCTCTCACAGAATGACTAGTGTATAATGAACAATTTGTGAGTAGAGAAATCCGTTATTCCCATACAACAAATAGAAAAGAGAGAGAGAGTTCTAGAATCATCATCGTTGTTGGCGTTATCTAACATGGAAATCCAAATCTCTTCTCTGGAGTTGAGGTGATATGAAAAAATTTCCCATCTGTTCGATTCATATTATTATCTGCCTTCTACATTGCTTGAGCTTTGTAGCTATTGTTTGTCGTCCTTTTTCTGTGGCGTGTGCCTATATATATATATGTATATGTATGTATAAAATCCGAATCGGGTAAAGGCACTACATCGTATAGTTTCATACTGTGCACTGTGCCATACCGAAAAACCGGTATAAGCAGTAAACTGTCCATATGGCCTTAGTACACAATAGCTTGTATAAGTAAAAGAGACCCTTGTAGGATTTAATGTTAGAGTATCTCTCTATATACATTTTACCCTGTTGGTTTGTTGGACTGAAGCTATTGATAAGAGTAAAAATTGGAAAGTACATCACACAATAGTGAGGAAGTAGAGAGAGAGAGTAATTTAAACGAGAGAACCATCACATCAAGTATATAATACTGTAAAGGGGAACATTAGATTTTGAACGTTACGTTATATAAAAATATATTTTTCTCTCTCTCTCGGATGAAAGAGAGAGACGTAGTTTTTTTTTCTCTTTCGTCTAGGTACGTAGTAACCAGGAAAATTTATCATATTGTAAAAGCATTGCAAAGGGTGTGTGGGCCCTGCATTTGAAGCCACGCGTCATCATTGTAAACGCACCTGGTCGTCGCGTGACAGCTGAGTCACTCACTCCACCGAAATTCGGAGTTTTGTTGGTACAGCCTATATAGACTGGCACACTCCTGTGAAATAACCGGTCTGCTTGGTACACACATTACATTAGAATATAAGACTTGGACATCATCAATATATATAGAGAAAGAGAGCAATGACTGATTGCAATAGAGCAAAGCAAGTAGTGGCATGAAGAGTTTTAGATTGCAGATGTACAGATGTGGGAATGGCCGAGAAAAGAAGCCAACAAAACGGTACATCTGCTCTAGGGCCAAGAAGATCATTCATATTTTTCTTGTTGATATCGGTCGCTCGTCATCTCTTTACACTGTGGCATATATATATATATATATACAGAGATTATTATAACCTGGAATATAAAATATAATGAAACCTTGTAATGTAATGTAATGATATATAGTGGCACAGAAACTTTTTCAGTTTGAAAGTCTGCAAAAGGGATGAAAAGAGTGTGTGTTTGTTAGTAGAGTTGCATGGCATGAAAAAAAATTAATGATGCTTCTCGCATTCTATCGATTTCTATTGTTGAGTATTTTGAACCCTTTAACGGATGCTTGTTGTATACAACTAACTAACTTGCATGTTTGAATAAAATATAACGACACACAACAGAGACAGACTTTTATAGTGTGTACTTATTTTTTTCAACCCCTACACACACAAGTGGCATTGGTACTAGATACACACATTTTGTACTACTAAGAATATATTTTGGAAGCTGCAGGGGAATTGTAGAATGTTTTATTATGATACAAGTATTTGCCCTTTATGCCCTTTCTCATTTTCATTGCGGCTTTCAATTTTAATGCCCAATTTTTGATAAAAGAGAAAATATATCAAAATATAGAAATAATTGCTATTGGAATTTGCTAAAATTGTGATCATCTAAAACTACTTTTAGATAAAATAAAATCTATCGTCATTAATGAGTCATAACAGATATAAAAAGATCCAGGTGTATAGATGATGTATTATCGATCTAATGAGTGTACAAAATGTTTTTACTAATAATATCTATGGTGTAAGTATTGTACAATTCAAAATGTTGAATGAACTATACAAGTC
>VCNE01012811.1:0-20930 GCA_009869805.1 Oncopodura yosiiana
AAATTTGCATATATTATAATAGTACAAGAACAAAAAAATCGTCTAAAATAAACTTACCAGAACTTCTTTAATTTCACTAGTACTTTCTTCTTGTTCATCTTCACTTGATGAGTCATACACTTTTATACGTTTATATAACTTTTTTGTTTTCATTACTATTATTGCACTGAACTAATTATCAAAAACTGGAGAAATATTTTCTATCACTCTACTCTACAAGCTCTACGTATCTAATGCTGTGAAAAACTTTTCGCGACAAATGTTTGAAATGTACAGCTCGGCTTTTAGTTTTATAATCTTGAACTCATCCATACTTATTACTTACCCAACTAGCATTTCATAAAGTATGACTCCTACAGACCACCAGTCACATAATTGAGTGTAGCCTGTTCTCATCAATACTTCTGGAGCTATATAATTTGGAGTTCCAACAAGACTATGAGCAAGACATCTTACATGCTCTTTCTTTCGTCTTCTTTCCAATGGTTTATCTCCTCCTTCACATCCACACCTGATTACAAGAAAAAAAAGTAACAAAAGATGTTAAAAAATAAAAGTAAATAGGATTTACATACATACATAATATTATACAAAAGAAATAAAACAATGTGAACTATATGAAGCGTGCAATACAAGATTAGCTTAAAAAAAGAAATAAAGAAAGATTCTTTTCTTCTACTTCTTCTTTCATTTTACTATATGCTACACATCTGAGACGCCTACATATTAGCTGACTCTCATGTATTTTTCAAAGTATGTAAGTTGTACAAATGTTAATACCTACTAATTAACTAATGTGTAACAACGATAAAGTAACAAATAAGTATACATACCATTTATTTCCTTCTTCACAATGACACGTTGTTGAATCTTGATAATATTTAGAGTTATGTGTCCATCTAAATCCTGTACACAATCCGAAATCAGTCAATTTGATGTGGCCATCACGATCTATTGAAAAGAAGCAAAATAAATGCAAATTAGAGAAGTTTTGATGTGGTCATTCATCAACAATCTTCTGTAAATGAGCTCTTCTACAGAGTATATTTACAAGCTGATACAACACCAGAATATTTGAGAATCATATATAGCACATTTGTTTAACTTTCCTAATTCTTATGTTCAAACAAAATGCCTCAGTACTACTCGTCTCACTTTAAGTAATATCCGTAATACTTTTCAACATTTGTTCCACCGTCAAATAAAATGTTAAAATACATTAATTAATGAAATGAAATCTTACCTATTAAAATATTGTCAGGCTTAATATCTCTGAAAAATAAAAACATGGGCAGTTAGAATATGCACGAATTACTTTATATAATTTAATTGTCTAACCTATGAATAAAGCCCATTCTATGCACTGACTCTACGGCACATGTTAACTCTGAAATAGATCAAAAATTAAAAAATATATAATTATTGTTGTATTACAAAAAATTGTTTGTTAGAATGCGCACCAGCTATATAAAACTGAGCAAGTTTCTCTTCAAAAATTCCTTTTTTAATGAGCAAACTCATAAGGTCACCACCAGGTATATAATCCATAACAAAATATAAATTGTCAGCGTCCTGTATAAATTACAATATGAGATATTTTTTTATGAATTATTATAAATCGAAAACAAGTCTTCTTTGTTGTTTTTAATTATAAATACCTGAAAAGAATAGTATAATTTGACGACCCATTCGTTATCAGCCTCTGCTAAGATATCTCTCTCCGCTTTTACTGTATAAACAAAACAAAACATTAAACGATTAAAATACTATAGCCACTTTACTTTACACAATTTAAATTACTAGTTTTAAAATAATTTTTTACCATGAGCTACTTGATTCCTTCTCAAAACATCTGACTTTCTTAATGTTTTCATAGCATATAAATGTCCTGTATCTACTTTTCTAACAAGAGCAACTTCACCAAAAGCTCCAACTCCTAAAAAATCAAATTAAATGAAAATTATTGTATGTTAGTACTCTCAAGTTCCAGAAAATGAAAAGTATAAGAACAAAAAGCATAAGAATAGAATTTAAGCAGTCTACATTTATGTCACAAACACGCATTGAACAAAAGAAAGTAGGAAAAGAAACAAGAATCTGTTAATAGTGAAAGTCATTACTTACCAATAGTTCTTATCATTTTGAATTGTCGTATCTGAGTAAAAAAAACAAGCATTTTATAAGAATTAAATAATCTTTTAAAAAATCTTAAAGATTAGAAGACTTACATCCATTTTAGCTCTTTTCAATCTAATATAATTGGATTCTTTTTGACTCAACATTTTCCTCATTTGTGCTTGTGCTTCTTCGCTTAAACCAATCTTTGCCATTTCAGACTCTAATTGAAGACGCCGATGTAGACGTTCTTGATGTGACTTGATTACATTTTCAACATGTTGTTCCATAAAGAATTTAAAAGCTTGAGGAGAGTATACTCTCACCTATAAAAGAAGAGTACAATATTTTATAAACCAAATTCAATAATCCTTCAATTCTATAAATAATATACCTTTGACTCATATCTTTCTTCTTCCTTCTCACGAGATAACTTTTTCCTTTCTGGAATAGGACTTTCATGAGAATGAATTTCACGTTGTTCACCATTTGTTGTAGTCACTTTTCCATTAACTTGTTGTTGATGCTCATTTGTTGTCACACCTCCTCCTCCTCCTCTTTCTCTTTCCGATGTTGTTGTTGCAGTCGTTGCATTTGTATTATTACTATTACTATTACTACTATTATTCATTACTAGTCCTTTGGCTTCTGTTACACTTAATTTACTAGTACTACTACACTCACTTACTTTACTATTTGAATCACTTGAATTATTATTGTCATTTAGTCTCAAATTCACTTCATTTAACCTTAAATGATTATTATTATGGCTATTATTAATTAAATGATAATCTGGAGGAGTTGGACTATTATTATGTTGCAGTTGAGTCACTACACCATTGTACACATTATTATTAACACCATTTACAACAACTCCATAATTATTATTATTACTACTAGTACTATTAACGATATTATTGTTATTATTATTGTGATTATTACTGCTGTTGACAACTTGTTGTGGTGCTGCTTTGTTATTACTTGTAATTATTCCACCATTACTTGTAATAATAATATTGTTATTATTAATATGTTGTTGTTGCTGATGTTGATGTTGAAGATGTTGTAGTTGATGATAATAATTACCAGTTGTATTATTATTAGTCATTAAATTATACTTTTTGTTATCATTATTTGTTGTAATATTTGGTGAAAATGAAGGTGGTGATGTTCTTTCTGATGTTGGAACTTGAGGTGAAGGAGATGGTGGCAAATTACTATTATTTTTCACAACACTGTTTGAAGAAGGAATCATATCTATTGTATTATTATTATTAGACACTTTTGGTGGTGGTAAAGGTGGAGTATCATATCCATTAGACCATAATTGACCACCATTTTGTTGTTGTTGTTGTTCAGTTCCTTTTTTCTTTGCTGGTTTTGGTGGTAAAGGTGGAGGTGGAGAATTATAAGGCGGTGGTGGAAGTGAATAAGGCACGGCAGTTTGATAAGCAGTCACATCAGTGGCAGTTTGTAGTACTGGTTTAGGCACTATTGTTGATTTAATTATTAGCGTTGGTTTCTTAGATATTGGAGCTAACTGGGACGTAGGAGAATTTGACGATGATGATGAAGGAGATGACGGCGTTTCGATTCGTCGTAAAAGTTGTTGAACGCTAACAGGCACTATTATATGTAAAGAGAAAAAAAGAACAACAAATTAGTCATATTATTCCATTATTAATATAGAAGAAAATTATAAATACCTTGACTCGGAACAAAAGGATACTGTTGAGCACGATATTCAATTCCTCTTTGAGAATTTGGTTGATGAGGTGGTGGTGGATGATTGTTGGAGGGAGAATGTCTTGAAGACGGGGAAGTTGATGGTGGTGGAGGTCTTGATAAAATAATGTCATTTGAAGACAATGATGAAATACCCGAAGATGTAGAACCAGATTCCGAAGTTGCAAATGGTTGCAAGGAATTTCTATAAAAAGAATCAAAACATAAATTTAACAATATATACACACGTTGTTTTCAAATACACAATTTGATCTCTCTTTTTCTACTTGATTAGTCATATTTACGATATATATATAATTTACAAACATAAACTCTTTGACAATTGATTATAATCCATTTCATAATTTTTAATTACCGTATTTGTTGTAATGCTTTTTGATTATAGGAGCACGAGCTCCGTTGAGCTCTAGGACCACTCATTCTTCAAAATTAGCCATTCAGCTTCATAATTTTTCCTTTGGCGTCACATTTTCCCATACAAAATATTATTTTTTCTTCAATCTACTTAACCAAGTAAATAATTATTATAAAAAAGAATGGGAAATATTTCAAAAGAAACTGAAATTAACATAAAACTTTGTGGACAAAAATCTTTTTTACTCACTCACTATATATATATTAATTTAACTACACGGGAAGGTCAGACATTCCATTCTGATGACGTACAAAAGGGGAGGGGAGAATGTATATAAGATGAACTTTTTAAAAGATTTGATGATGATGGCAACTGTGTACTACAGTAATTTCCTTGTAACTAGTTCTTCAAAATAAAATCTTTCAAAGTCCAGTGTATTCCCTAGTTAAAAAAACAAGAAAAATTAATTAATTAAAATAGTATAAACACACTGAAACACAATTTACTAAAATCTGTATCTAAAATCACAATTTGAACCAACTTAAAGTTGTGGCAGCGTCGGTATACTAATTGAAGAATTACGGTATTCTCAACTAACTTTTAACGTTAGACAGTATTACATTCCAATTTATTATTTAGACAACATTGCATTAAAAAAGAGTTAGAAATATTGTATTCTCTCTCTTCTTGTAATGCATTTTATATGAGAGAGAGGAGAGAGATAACGAGTGTAATAGGAAAAGAGCTTCTTCAACAAATGGTTTTTGGTTTACCAGATTATAGTGCACAACTTATAAAGTGACGGTATTTGTAGTAGTACTAAATCCAATGTTAACGTACAACATTCAAAAAGCCTCACTTTCTGGTTAGTCAGCTAGTCACTGTGCACTGTGTGAGTGAGTAATCAACAAGTCGAATCATAATAATAAAAGTAAGTCAGCAAGACAAATTAGATTTTTGTACAGTTTTCTTGTTGATAAATTGAATGATTTATCATTTTGTGGTTCTTTCTGTGTGAACTTTTATCCAGTTAGCCAATTCAATTGAAGATCTAGAGAAGAGGCTGACGTTTTTTCTGTTGGTGTTCACGTTTTGAACTTGTATTAATACCGGAGAGTATTTTTATAGTAGTAATTACAAATTAACGCGGAAACATTGTTATTAAAAACGTGTGAATAATAACAACAACAAACAAACATGATGGAAGAGGAAAACGGGTCGACTGATGTACCAGAAGTTGAGTTGATAATTAAGGTAAAAAATTGAAGTTTTCTTTGATTACTTGTTGAATTGAATATAATTTATTACTCTTAAACCTAGATTGATTAGAGAGATGAAAGAGATTAGTAATTTGTTGTTTGGAAAGTTTTGTATGTTGTACTTACTTACGTTTTAACATATTTGCATAGACGATATAACACTTGTTGCTTTTTGCTACTTATATTCATTTTATCATAATCATAAGAGTAGGCTATTGAAGAAATATAAGTTGTGCATTGGAATTAATCAATGTTAATGCAATAAGAGAGAATATATAAGCCACACCACGCCCAAAAAAATCTATTGTCTTCACTTTTGGAAAGCTTTTATTATACAGAGAGCTTGATGATGATGTGGATGGAATTATCAAACCGGAATTTCACTTTTGCTACCACGTCATTTGTATTTTAATAAAAAAAGTTGCAATAGTGATTGATCTTTCTGTCTTATTGCATTAGGATATTGTGATATCATTATTGATATCATCTCGTATTTTTCTTCTGTCTTTCATATTTTGATGATGACGACGTGATGACAAATGTCACTGCTCTGTCAATCTTGTCAACTGTCTATGAAATATTTCTTGTAGTCAGATAACTAATTGCCTATGAATAATATCCGGTATAATATAAAACTTTTGCAAACACTTGTTGATTTTATTTGATCTAGAGTTTAGTTTGAATGACGCAACAGGTGGTTTCAATTCTAAAAACTGTTCGCTTTTGTATCAAAGTAAACTAGCACACTATTATTGTATTGATCAATAAGACCAATACAATTATTATAGACTTTAAAAATACTACTACAAACTAAGCTAGGAATTTTTATTGTATATTTAATGTTCAGCATGGAATGTTTATATGAATTGTAGAATACAAATTAAATGCAGTCGGCATATGTGACACTAACAAATAAATAATAAATAGTGATTTCTAACAGTAGTTTCAATTCAATGACGTCGACCTAATGTATCCGTCATTATTATATGTAATTTTCGTTTTCATTCAAAATTTAATTTACAACAGATACAAATACTCTCTACAACTTCATTTGTTATATTATATTGCTAATTGCTTGCTATTGCTACCTTTCGAATTAGGTTCAGGGTTTATGACTTGGCTATAATTATTACACCAATAGTAAAAGTGTTAATTGATGTTTTCTCTAGTTCTCGCATATATAATTACAAGTCACACAACAGACGTTGATTTTAGTGTGAATTATTATTACTCTCTCGTACTTATTTATTATGTAAATGCATATATTGCATGCAACAAAACTTTTTTTCTTTTACAATAGGGCAGCAAGTGCATTTAGCAGTTCTTTCTACTACAATGCAATGTAACAATAAATAATAATAAAGCAAAAGTTACTCAAGTCTACTCTTGCATTTAATAATAATAGTAATAATACTCGTTTCTTTTTCTTTCTGGATTGAAAAACTATGCTTAAAAAAGGAAGTAAGTACTTAGACTTGAAGTAAAATGTGTGTGTGAGGTGTTGCATTGCATAATAGTTAAAAAATTCCAAGTCTACGTTACGATATTATTATGAGTCTCAACTGACTAATAATGTGTTGTGGTGGGCGTAAAATGTTTACACTGCTCGGTTTTGAGCTATGAAGAGAATGAACAAAAATGAAAATGTTGTTGTTCGTTATTCATACATATTCTTCATTTCTAAATCCAGGAATTTAGAGCATAAGTATATGTATAGACAAAGGTAATCCGTGTAGTAATCTCTCATGAATCCATTATTTACAACATGTTTCTATTTTACTTCAAGCATCATCACTCTTAACATGACACGAATAAATGCTGTTAGCATTTTTTTCTGATGATGATAACAATGATAAGAGTGTAAATGGTAATTGTACTATATACTCAATGTTCATCTATCAACATACTAACAAGCGGCATCTCATCATATTTGACTGATAATAATAATGATAAATTGCTACAACAGAAATTTCTATACTGACTAATTAGTGCACAAATTACGATGTAATGAGTACATGTTTATTTTTGGTATCTCACTGTATAAATTTTTTTAAGTGCTGTTTGACTCGTGGTTATGACTTATGATGCTGTACAAACTTTTTGATATGTTTTTTGGTGATGCATACATAATAAATAGAATAAATACTTATTAGTCAAGTGATGATGATGATGATAGTGACGACAATATTAATGACTCTGTTTGTTTTGATTTTTTTTATCCTTTTTCCGTATGTAGGCTTCCACGATAGACGGACGGCGAAAAGGTGCTTGTCTTTTCTGCCAAGAATATTTCATGGATTTGTACTTGTTAGCAGAACTCAAAACTATTTCCTTGAAGGGTAAGTTATATAAATATATATGTATAGAAGATAAGAGAGAGATGAATACCATTTGCCACAAGCCAAACTAACTATATCATGATGATGAAATATGAAACAACATTAGTCAGTTTTGACATATGCATTATGCTATGATTTAGTGCTAAAATCTCTTTTAAAATATTACGTATTTGCTGTCATTTCACGTTCTTCGCAGTTGAAAAAAAAGAAAAGTGTTAGTTTTATGTTGCTTGTTGGAAAAAGAAATGGAATCATGGCCAAATATAATGTTTACTTTTATTTATACGAGGCACACATTGTGTGTATTTTTGTCAGATAGTAATAAGCAGAAAAACTGTATATAATATTATGCAAAGCAAACATGAGAATGTAATAATACGGAAGGTTTTTCCCTATGTACTTCCTTCAATTCTTCATATATATTGAGCTGATGTCATCACTCTGACTCTCTGACTTCAGTTAATGTTTGTATTATTATATACTCACTACACTACTAACTAAGCTAAAACTACCTTGAGTTTGAGGTTTTACTGTCTCACGTATTATATTCTATATCTATATGACTTTGGCTTATAGCTATATTATTATTATTTAACTTGATTAGCAATTCATAGGTAATGGTGTGTAGATAGTGTAATGTAGAATATATGATGGCACATTGAATGACTATAAAAGGTTATGTAATATATAATGAAAAAAGTAGCATTGAAAAAAAATGATGAGCTCATATTTATTGATTGTACATTAATAGATATGTAATTTATGTACGTTTTTCCATGTTTTTTTAGTAACGACAGTGGATATGCAAAAACCTCCACCAGATTTTCGAAGCAACTTTGAAGCAACACCTCCACCGATTTTGATTGATGCTGGTTTAGCAGTACTTGAGAATGAAAAGATTGAAAGGTAACAAGAAAAAAAAATACTTCCAACGTGTACAAGTGAAAATAACACTAATAATAACTCTTTTTTATTATTGTTGTGCATAGACACATTATGAAAAACATTCCTGGTGGACACAATTTATTTGTACAAGACAAAGAGGTGGCAACATTGATTGAGAATGTTTATTCGGTATGAGTTCATTCATTAGTTACATATTTCTTTCTATGTATAAAATGTTAATGTACATATTTTTTGTATTAATACATAGAAATTCAAATTGATGCTAATGAAAAAGGATGATGCTTCCATGAAAAATTTACTAACACAATTGGGTAAAATTGATGATCATCTGGGCAGAAAATCAACAAGATTTCTCACTGGAGACACTTTATGCTGCTTCGATTGTGAATTAATGCCAAGACTTCAACACATTCGAATAGCTGGCTCATTTTTTGTACAAGGATTTTCAATTCCTGAATCACTTGGCCATTTGTGGAAATATATGGCCAATATGTACAATTTGGATGCTTTTACACAGAGCTGTCCTGCTGATCAAGATATCATTAACCATTACAAACTACAACAGGTAATTGATTATATATAAAATCAATTTAAAAACTTATTTTTTTAATACATATTTTTCTATTTTAGGGAGTTAAAATGAAGAAACATGAAGAGCTGGAGACACCAACTTACACTACATCGATTCCAACAGGAACTGGAAATGGAGAATAAGATAAAGACAGAAGAGTAAAGTAAAGTATAATATCAAACCAGCGAGAGAATTAAATTAAATTAAAAAGAAAAGTTATGTATGATGTTCACTACTTGAAATGGACCCTGTTGTTACTATAAACTATTACAGTACTTTAATAATTATTAATATAATAGAATTAGATGATATATATATTCAATGAATATGTAAACAAGTGCCTACAACTATATATTACAAAAATATATTATAACATTATCATTCTTTTTTGTTAGACTCAAATAAGAGATTCCAATATTTACTACTACTAATCCTACATATATATATATTAGTTATATAGTTTGTTTAAAGTTTTTGAAAGAACTTGAATAAAGATTCTTGTAAAAGTTTTGCTTTCCTAACTAACCAAAAAAACTACAAATCATAATGAAAAGAAACAGAGCACATTATTTTTTAATCATTTCGTCATATTTATTTACTTCGTCACAACATATTTTTCCTTGTAGCTGTTTACTAAATATTTTTTTTTACATAATTAGAAATATCAAATCACAGATTGATGTTAAAATGCGATGTACAATAATAATTCTATATATTTACTTTTACTACAGCGTAATCATAATGAAATTATGATTAACTATTTATTAATTGTTATTTTATTAGAGGATTAAATAAGGCACCATATGTATTATTATATGTTTATGTGTAATCACGACTTTGCTTTTAGTTTTCTTTTTTTTGATGATAAATGAAGTTATTTTTTATAATCTACCATAATTTACCACAGTCAGAAAGAAGCACATAAAATTGAAATAAATTAAAATTAACCAGCTTAAATAATACTATTACAAAAAAAAATTAAGACTTTGGTTGACTATTGATTGACCAAATACTGAATAATTAATAAATAATTTACTTAATAATACCGAACCGACAATACAAGTGAGAGAGGAGCAATTATACAGCAGTGTTAGATATTCTAAAATTTTCTAATAAGATATTCTGTTTTAGATAAGACACATTATGGATTTATGGATAAGTTGAAGTAAATACAATATCACCAGTTGACATTGTTTGAGTTTCAGCATTTATAAATTCTTTATGATATCTTGATGATTTTAAGGCAGTCAATGGTAGATGATTAAAGTCGTCTAATTGGGAAGAATGAGATAAAGATGATGAACCGGAAGAATTTCTTGATTTTTGTTGTTGAGATTCCAAATTATTTAGTTCATCTTCATCATTATCAGCAGTAGTAGTATTTTCATTGAGAATTTGATCAATTATTTGTTCAATTGTATTAAATTTATTATCAAGATGTGATTTGCCATCCATTAAATTTATGTCTTTATCATTATTATAATCTCCTCCTCCTGGTGTGAGTGATCTTAATTCAAAAGAATCTAAAGAAGGTAAATTGGAATCATCACCTCCTGAAGAATCATTTGAGGAAGCACCTCTTTGATTTTGACCAGCTCCAGCCATTTTTTCCAATTTCTTTGCAACTTTTAAAGATCCTTTAAGCTTTTCTTTATCTTCTTCAGTCAACTCCATATGTCTAAAAGAGTTAAAAGAAAGAGATGTTATTGAGTATTGAATAGTTAATAAAATTGTAAATACTCAACAGTACTATACTTACTTTAACAAACGAATTTCTCTGTTACTCAATACCAAATCATGAGATGCTTTTTGAATTTTTTCTTGTAACTCTACTAAATCAGCTTCATTTTTTCTAAGTCGTCTTTTGCTTCTAATTTCATCAGGGTAAATATGAGTCATTACTTGTTCATCACATAATTCTTGAAATAGTTGTTGACAATTAGCTTCTATTCTCTGTTTTAATTCATTGTAAATGTCTGGTACTAAACAAATAACATCACAAGCTGCATAACTTATCATTTGTTTTGTCAAAGGTCGCCGACTCCAGTATTTTTGATCATGACGATATACATTCTAACAAAAGTACATATATTAGAATAATTAGGAACTGATTTTGAAATGTGTGATAATAAGAAATCTTTTATATACCTTAATTTTATCCTTGAATGGATTAGCATTAGTCAATGCTGGAGTAGTTCCGTATAATTGGCATAAATTGTTAAGACTAATATTCTTAACTTTTGACTCTGACCTAGCTTGATCCTTTAGTTGGATTACGACATGAGCTATGTATGATAAGAAACAATTTTAAAGAATTTAATTTAGATGTTGAAATTCTTTTTTTATTTTAAAATGAATTTATAATACCTGCTTGTGTATCGAAAACATTTTGAAGTCGAATTCCAAATTGTCGAAACAAGTTGACACTATCATTACGACAATCGTGTATTACTTTGACAATTTGTGTAGATTCCATTAAAAGTTTTAGGGATTCAGCCATTTCTGGCAATGTAAATACGTCAAAAATATATGCATTTCCTTGTTGAGTTGCAATCTGAATTAAGGTAACAGTTCCATCCATACCAAGATTAATTCCTTCACAGTCTAATGCAATAACTGGCTCCTTAGAACTATTAATAATAGAATCTACAATCTGTTGACATTTCTTTAAATTAGCAATAACAGTTGTTCTCATTAATAACTTTGACTCGTCAAATACAACTTTGTTATTACTACCAGACGATTCAGAATAACTTTGCTGATGCTGTTGTTGATTATTATTCACTTTATTACCATTTGAAGATATCATTGATGAGTTATTGCTGTGGTTTGATTGATTTCTTTGTAGTTGATGATGATAATCTTTATCTAAATTTTCTGTTAGTGTTTTTAACACTATAGAGTTTACTCGTTGCTTTAAAGAACTGGTTTGATTTTGAGGTAATGTCGTTTTTCTTCCTGGAGTATTTGTAGTAGTAGTAGAAGAAGAAGAAGGCTTATTGTTTGTATTGTTGACTATGGAAGAAGGCGGAGGAGTAGTTGTGATTGAAAACAGACTTGGAATTCCATTCGTCGTACTGTTGGATTTTGATTGAGGAATTGAAGAATTCATATCACTATCTTTTCCTTTATTATTTTTATTATTAGTAGTAACTGTTGATGAGACTGCCAATGAAGAAGATTCTTTGGTAGTAGTACTAATATTATTTAGCTCGTTAGTTGCTGCTATTACACTAATGGACGGCTTTAATAACTGCCGTTGTAGGTATTCAACTCCAACTTTATAAGAGTCTGAAAATGTCACCAAATTACTATGGACTTGAAAACATTGACTATGCATTTTGAGAAATGTACTCAAGTCATTTGGAGATTTAAATAAACTTTTCCAACTTGTATCTCCATTAGCTTGTGATGCAGTTGTAGAAAGTAAAGCATGGAATAACTGATCAATTAGCATAGGTCCTTGATATTCTTCCAAACATTTTCCAATAAAAGTAATCAGTTTAAAAATTGAGTCTTTACTAATGGCAGCATTATTACTTGTAACTTTATCCATCATTCCATTATCAAAATTGGCAAATTCTTTTAAGCTGACTAAATCCTCTTCAAGATTAATAAGAAAAACATTTGGGAATTTTAGAAGAAAATTACGAAAGTCTGTCATATGAACACCCGATACATGTCTGAAACATAAAAAGAATTGACAATTAAAGTAATAAATAACCAAATTATTATATATACTTTATTGAATTGAAATTTGAAATAATACCTAATTTCCATTGGAGCTTGACTGCGATGACCAAGCAAAGATTTTATTGGAACGTGTACTCCTAAACCATATTGTAAAAGTCTTGTCCGAAAATAATTCATAGACTCTGTCACATAATCTCTTGTAGTTGAGCTACTGCTATCATCTGAAGATGTAGTAGTTATTGAAGAAAATTCTGAGGCAGTATTATTAGTATTATTACTTTGTTGACTAGCTAAAGGTAGAGATGAATATCCAGAAGAAATCGAAGAAGGATAATCTGGTGAAGATGTTGCTGCTTCTCTTTGAGAAGAAGCTAATCTAAAATTAACTGTATATGTTACAATGTCACCATTGATTGTGAACAGACTTGGATATAATGATAAAAATTTCTTCAACCCTGATTGTGATCCACCGGCAATCTGTCTCATTTCTTTAGAGAATCCTTTAGAACCAAATTGACAACTTAGATCATGTAATGTTCGGCTTTCCTTATCAAGTAATTTCTCCACAAAAAATAGTAATGTTTGATTTCGTAGATGCTCATATTGTATAGAATCCATTTTGATATAATAATGCTTTCGTTAGTTTGTATTCTTATCTTAATATATAAAATTCTAATGGATGGATTATTTTAATAGTTGTCAATATGTGTCAAGAAAGGCAAGGCAGCTATATAGCGGCTCCTCTTGTTACTTCTCCATTTATAGTTTTAGAAAATTTTAATCATATATTATATTATCGTAGCACAATTAAATCACAAATATGTCAACAAGAAGAGGCACTAGAATTAATATATCTTCAGTACTTTTCATTTAGTCAAGATTTATGTGGTTACTAGTGCAGTAGTCCGCCAACATATTACTTATCTTATTTCAATCTTTTTTGATATTTGATATGAAAAACTCACTCGACGGCTTTCGTCTCTCTCGTAAAAGATTGACTTGCTGGTATGTGAGTTTGTTAACTAGTGCAATCCTAGTTTAACACTGGTATTGCTAAATACTTTTTTGCTAAATTACTTACTACTACTTCTACCACAAAACACAAGTTACCTAATAACTTTTCTTGATCTTGTTGTATTGTTGTGTATGGTAGTGTAGTTAGTTAGTTTGTAATAAGACAAAAAGGTGCAAGAAGTATATAATATAAAGTTGTTGTAAAGTCAGTCGGTCACTCACTCAATCTCTCAATATGTACTCTTTCATTATAATAATATTATAATGTCTAGATAGAAAACTTGTATCTGACCTTACATTACATAGTACATTACACACCTGAATTCAACTCAAGATTGAAGTCAAATCAGGTGAGTATACTAGCCTAGCCTATTCAGTCGAGTATATAATAAAATATAATAAAACTGAATGCCACCACACACTACTATATACTTTGTACTTCATTTGCCCAGTGTTTATTTTATATGTTCTATTCTCACACATTCCATATCTTCTGTATTCACTTGCTTCTAGATGGCTTTCTGAAGTTCTGAAGAGGTGTTAGCAAATGAGAGAGAGAGGAAGAACAAAGATTAGCTAATTGACATTGTTAAATTGTAAAAGTGACTTTGTACAAATATGATGATATGTACTATGCTACGTAAAGAGATAGAGAAGATATATATAGTGAATGTATTACATGGATAGCATATAGGGTGTAACTATCTCTCTTGTTCAAATGAAGAAGATAAGGAAGGATAAATCAGAGACTAAAAACTTTTTATGATGTACTTAGGAAGAATAGAAAGAGAATGTTCATGATATTATTATAAGTTTTCAAGGCAGCTGCAAAAATTAATTTATTATTACTTCATCTTTTTTTTTGCATCTTCTGTTGACAATGTATAATTATTATATTATAACATTACTGACTTTTATTTTTTTGGAATATATTGTATAGAGTTTGTGATTTTTGAACAAAAAATTGATTGGAAGCAAAAAAATGTACAAAAAGTACAAATTATGAGCTTTTAAAAATGTTTGATATTATACTGGGTTTACATATATTTAAATTAAATTAATAGGAATCTGTTAGACTCTTAAAGTCTTAATTACATTTCTGTCTCTGTAGCTCAATTTGTAAATCACTAAGACTTGATTGGAGTAACTCAACTTCGTCCAATTTTCCAGCTTTCCTGTTATAAAGAAGGAGATAAAAATTAGTGAATACAATAAAAATAAGAATTATCATAAGAATAAGACTCTCTGTTGTACCTAGCTTCTTCAATATAGTATTTAACATTAGAAATCTGTTCCAAAATTGGATTTGTTATTAGCTCATCTCCATCAACAAATTCAAAGTCTTCTTCAAAAGGATTTCCTGAACTGACAATACTACTTCCACCTCTTGATGATGGCGGTGCAGCTGCAGACCAACCAGAACCAGACAAAACTTCAATTCTTTCTTTTCTGCTACCACCAAATCCACTACTATCAATTCCTCTTTTTGCTATATCATTCTTAATTTTCTCAAAAGTCTCTTGATCTGGTAAACTTGGTAAATTAGTGACAACTTCTCGAATAAATACAATTGCACTTTGTCTTATTCTCTGTTGTAGTATGACTAAAGATTTGATTCTTGTATCTAATGCAGCACCAGCTTCTGGTTGTGACTCACTTGTTTCTACACTAAGGAAAGCTATCTTTTTACTAATTAAATCAATTTGTTCTGTTAATCGAATTATTTTCATTCGAAGAGTATTGGCTTGAGCGAGTGAATATAAAGATTCTCCAGCATAAAGTGACATAGACATTTCTTTTAGCTCTAATGTCAATTCATTTACTTCACATTTGCATTTTGTGTATTCTCCATATAATTTTAGTAAAGGTGGCTCTTGACCTCCTGAAGCGACTAGGTATGATGAGGATGGATCATTTTTGGCTGAAATTTTTAATCTATGGAGGTGATGTTCTAGCAGCTATATACAAGAAACTATATATTAGTATCATAAATATTGACATACATTCTTAAAATTTCTAACTTACTCCAAAACAATAGCGACAACATCTCCATTGATAAACATTATCTGGATTGTCTGAAATGAATGATGAAAGAGAAACTTTGTCTGAAGAACTATCTGATGATTGTGGTAATGATGAAAAACCGGAAGTAGTTGCTGAAAAAACTTCAGAAGACGTGGATAAATTTTTTGTTAGTGACTTAGCATAGTCAGTTGATACAAATACAGAACATGAATGACATAGAATTGATCCACATAAGCGACAATGATGTTTTCTTCTAGTAAGTTGATTAAAATTACTAGTACAATCTGGACATCTTGTTACATTTTTTTCTTCCATCCATGGAACAATTGATTGTTCAAATGCTCTTCTTTTAGCTAATAAAGCAGTATTTTTACTACCAGATCGTACAGCTGCTACTAAACTCATTGGTCCACCACCACCTTCTTCACCAGTACTACTACTAAAAGACATTGAATTTTGTTCCAACATATTTGTAAAACTTGTCAATTTATGTAGTCTGATAAGTAGTTTATTAGTTTCATTTGCATATCTTTCAATTTTACTTGCTCTTGATTTTTTAAATAATTCAAAATGACTACGTCTTTGTCCCAATTCTTGATGTACTGGCGTACGACAATATCCATAACTATATTGTTGTTGACGTTGAAATAGAGAGCTGCTACTACTACTATTATTATCTTCTGATGATTGCTGCTTTTCTAGTTGTGATAAAGATGTTGGTGATGAAAATGTATCACTGTTTTGATTTCGATATGAAGAAGAAGAAGGCGATGATAAAGAATTTGATGATGGTGGAGTTGTTATATCTATAGTATTTAGTAACTTTTGTTTAGTTTTTTGATAGAGGCCTTTTAATGTACTTGAATCTGGACTTGAGAAATTGGAAATTCCACCAGTACTACTATTTCTACTACTACTTCCATTTCCATTTTTTAGTAGTACACATTTTTCATAGTGAATGAGGAGCTCATCAGTTGTACCAAAATGTAAATGACATTCTGCACAAATAAAACCTTCTTGTATTACTTTCGCAAAATTACTGCTATGTTTTGTTAGTTGTGGGTTGTTGGACATAGTTCTCTTTCTCTTAAAAAAAATTAACTAAAATACAAAAAAGTGACTAGAGCAATTAATGAGGTCAATTTTGTTTGACACTTTGCAGGAAGTCACTGGCAATGGACGAAGCACATGTGATGTGGATTTTTTTTATGACGAACAAGAATAGGTATAAATTGAAAAGTGTCGTGGGCACTCGTCCAAAAGTCCAACTAGACTATATGTATACTCTTGTTGTCTACTACTTAATCTAGAGTCTAGGATGACGAAAACTACTTATATCCTAGTGTTGTAATGTTATGTCTGCTAATTGGACCATAAATTAACTCTTGCTTAAAATTAAGAAACCTCCACCCACAAAGTTGGTATCAAAGAGGAATGCTTTCAAATGTACCTCTCAATGATGATGATGATGAAAAATGACACGACTTGATACATTGCGAGGAATTTGAAATTGAATTTCTGACAGTAGATCAAGAGAAAATTAAGTAACCGGATCGTTAAATTATTAATACATTCCAATTTCAACAACAATATGACAAAACTAACAAAATTTTTGTCAATATTAAGTGTTGCTGTTGCAGCTTGGTTATCACTTTTATGGGTTGTATCTAATGAGACGTTGAGACTTTACCTAATTCTTCCAGCACCATTTTACACACTTGTTGTATTTGGAGTAAGTTGGCTAAAATTTTATGTCACTAATTACTAAGGCTAATATACTAAAATGTCACTTTTTCACAATGTCAATAGGTGATCTCTGCTAGCATTGTTTTATATCGTACATTCAACTTTAATGATTGTCCAGAAGCAGCTAAAGAAATCCATGAAGAAATTGATGAAGCGAGAACACAATTGAAAGCTAAAGGAATGAAAGTATGGTGAAAGCAAAAATTTAAGAGTGAAAGTAAATTGTGATTCCTATATGAAGCTTATTTAAAAATGATGTATGATTATTTTTAATACAATGAATTATACATTCTATCTTTCTCTGTAAATAAATATGTGGGTGCCTTAATTTAAAGCTGCATTTATTTGGCAATGGCATTTTGGTAATATAATAAGTATAACATGTTCTATAATTTTAAGTAATAGAGTTACATCAAGAATTAAGTTTCTAATATAATAAAGCCACAACATATAAACAAAAATACCTTTTAGATACTTAAATAATAATACATATCTTATAGAGTAGTGTAATCGTTGTTGCTAAACTTATCGTTTATACATATTAATGTGAATACTTTTTCTAGTTCAATGTTAACACAACCAAGAATGTAACAACTATTAGAATATTGATAGAATATGAACAATACATTTGTCATGATAGGCTCACTCCTTGACAGTCTTTGAGTATTTCTTGTTTTTGAGGATCAGTTTCACTAACTCTTTTCACAAGTTGTTGACAAGTGAAAGATAAAAAGTCTCTTAGCATGTGTGCTTGTCCATCTTGAGAGTTTTCAAATGTGATTGTTGGTATGAAGCTAACTGATGGATTTAGTCTTTCAGTTTTTAAGCCTTGGACATAATGTAATTCTTGTCCTTCTTCTGGTCTAATTTTCCAACATCTATATATTGGGTCAAAATTTACTCCATGATCTTCAGCACACTAAAATGAAATCAAAATAATTAGAACAAGATATTAATATTACAATTTTAACTATATATAGATTACCTTTCGAGCTATACTTTCAGGGTGTCTATTATTTGAGATCATACAGGAAATGTATTTGACAAGAATGTCTACATCTTTAATATATTTTGCAGCACATGCATGAATAATATTCCCCTGACACTCTGTTTCTCCATGTTGACACTCAAAAGTATATCTTGGTGGTTTTGTACTTGGAATTCGTGAGCTCGTTGCTTTACCATAAGGTACAAATATTGGAGTAATCCATTGTTTCAAACGATTCCATGTTGGAAGAAATTGTTTAGTTACAAAGTGTCGACTATCAGGACATAACACTTCATAATAAATTTCTACAGTGAATAATAGATTATTTTTTGGTTTATCCATCATTGTATTATCATCAGTCATCAATACAGGAGCCTATGTAATGTAAATTAGCACAATTTCAAATTAAAAAGACAACTTAAAGTTTATAGCAAATGTATATTATTTATTACTCACATTGTTACTGTTACTACTACTGCTACTACTATAGGAAGTCTTCTCTAATGATGAATTCCTTAGATAATTTGTAATTTTTTCATCATTAGGTATACGACAAGTTAGATTCCATCCAAAAATGATAATAAGTATACTAAGTAAAATTACTAGACTAAAACAAATACACAGGCGTGTAGATTTTCTTGAAAGTCTATGATTTCGATGAGAGCCTTTAGAAATTGTCATAATTTCTTCAGAAGATGAAACTGGACTATAAACAGTTGTTTGATGTGACTCTTTATCTTTTTGATGATATTGAAGTAGAGACATTGTTCGTTGATGATTTGACGAAGAAATAATAAATAAATAAGTTAATCAATAATTTACTAAGAAGGAGGTAGACTCGTTTAAAAAACTTTCGATGTCACTGGTTTAAATTTTTGTTTGGTTGTAGTGAATGATTGTGATGACAATTTTGCAATTATACTTATATTAACACTTTCAAGTTGTTGCACACGCAAAAGGGATTGTTCTTATAAATTATTCATTGGTACTTTTAATGTGCTAATATTTATTATACTTTTGTTGGTTATTACTCTGTTCTGTGGCACAAGAGCCACAGCCGTTTTCCCTTTGCTTACTGCTACTCTATCTTTCTACACCTTTAGGTGCTAGTGGAGAAATAGAACAGAACCAAAAGAGCTCTTGAGGTAAATCAATTCTCACAACCTTGGGCAATATACTACAGATATTGCAGAGATATGAAATACACAATTTCTTACTTGCTTACTATGATGGTTTAGTTTTAGTTATGTGTCAAAGTCAATATTTTTAGTAGATTAGATAATGTACTAATGTGTACACACTAATAAAAACATTAACTAAAAAAGAAATAAGGAAAAGAAAATACAGATGTATGTTATTCAGAGAATTGAGTTGTGGCCAGTTACTTACACATATAGAAAAACATGACATTGTTTCCTTTCCAAAGGACAAAGTAATTAAATTGCTATTTTTTATATTTCCGTTTACATTTGTGTCCAAACTAAAAAGTGTATATATATGAGTGTTTGTTTACTACTCAATCCTTTTGGAAAAAGTTTTTAGATGTCTTCAATAAATGTCCACTAAATCATGAATATGTCATAGTAAGAATAAGTTTTTGTCTTTAATCAAATACTACATATTTCTCATTCAAGGCCAATGTAAAGAAAATAAATATAAATAGTTCTCGAACAAAAATAATCCAGCATATTATATATATATCATTTATCTTTTGATTGAAATTCTCATAATGAAAATTAATTGCTACAAAGATAAGTTATTTGTTAAACCTTCTAGAGCCGACGGTCTTTAATCGCATTGGACGACTTATTGGACTTTTTTCTACTTTTAATAAACAAGAGAAAAGAAGTGTACTAAATTTTTCGGTGTCATTTTCATATTGCATTATTTTTATTCTGATTATAATAACAAGTTTCAGTTTTGTATATTTAGTCATATCTGATGCTACAAATGCTACACAATGGGCTTTGTGCAATACAATATTTCATGGCCATGGACTTTTCATGTAAGTTGAACAAATGATCATATAATAATAAGTCCAATGTTACAGTTTTATTTTTATATACACTCATAAAGCTTGATTCAGATGTAGATAATTTGATACAGCACTGCATAAAAATGCAAAAAAATGCAAATGCATGACCAATCACCATGTGAATTAATTTGCAGTGAC
>VCNE01012840.1:0-24230 GCA_009869805.1 Oncopodura yosiiana
TTTGTCGGGAGATAATATAGTTCATACTTTCATTATTTTGGTAGGTGAAGTCAGTATATTTGCCGGTGGATAATTTTGTACCAGGGTTCATTATATTTGTCGGTAAAAATAATTAAAAATTAGGTGGAAAATTTTGTCGGTAAATTCATCATTTTAGTACTAGCATTAATGATTAGTCCTTTTTTTATGTTAATATGGGCCTCAGTGCTACTTTCTCTCAGAATGTCACAATAAGGTTAAAACTTTTTTCATCTATATTTATTTATTTTTTTAGGCATTTTCATTGTATGAAGACGAAATATCTGATAGTAAAGCCCAACTTTCCGCTATAACGTTAATCATTGCAACATTTGAGCAAATTGGATGTTTTGGAGAAGAAAATCATGACCCCTTAAGAACAAATTGTGCTCTAGCTGCTTCCAAGTTGCTAAAAAAGCCAGATCAATGTAGAGCTGTGTCAACTTGTTCTCATCTTTTTTGGTCAGGAAAATCACAAGTATCAGAAGGAAATCCAGTAAGTTGTTATTTTAAAACTAAATACATTTTTATTCGACACATAATTTTAGTACTAATAATATTCTTATTAATTGATTTAGATAAAGGACGGAAAACGTGTTCTCGACTGTCTGAAGAAATGTGTAAGGATTGCAAATCAATGCATGGATCCAATGGTGCAAATTCAATTGTTTACAGAACTTTTTAATAATTATATATACTTTTTGGAGAAAGGAAATAATCAAGAAACAATGGTTCAGTCTATTAATCAACTGATAGAAAAAATATCTGCAGAATTACCCAATTTGGAAAGAAATGATGAAAGTGAACAAATTAATAAACATTTTAATAATACCCTAGAGCATGTTAGGTCAAAGTCTATTGCAGATGCTGAGATATATAAAGGTATCGACCTTGGTTGATAATTAATTGATATTTCATATAAATAAATTAAATTATTGTGGTAAGAAAATTGTTGACGTTATATACATTCCTACATAAAAGTGTGTCATTATCCATTAAATAGAATATTGTGTAAAAACTGTGGCTGACAATAAAACTATAGATTGATTTAAAAAATCTTGAGACATTTTGACTCTCAGCAAAGTGCATCTATTATATTACATAAACTACTCCAATAAATTGAATCGGAATAATCAGGAAAGATCAAGCTTACGGTTTCAAGTTGAACGTTTCATATTTATTTTGGAGGCATATTGAGAAATTCTCATGCAATATGAGATTCTCAACTTGAGGTTTATTCCGGCGGCGCCTTTTCCATTATTGCAAGGATCGCTGTAGCAGCTGAAAAATTTTTCAGTGATTCGTAAGAAAGTAAAGTTGTTTTTTATCCAAAATTAATTTACAATTCATTGTTCAAATATCAAAATCAGAGAAAGGAAACATCAAGAACCGTAAGTTGATAGTATTTATTGTATAATACTAATCCAAAAACTTTTTTTGATTTCTAATTATTCTAAAATCTTCAGATAGAAGAAATAAAAATGTCGTCACGCTTAAAATCTTTCAACACTGGAAATTCTTCCAATAATTTCAAAGGACTTGTTGATGATACTTGGGAATTGATTGATCCAAATCCTGATATCTATGGATTATTTCAAGAATTTGATAAAACTTATTTTAGAAGTCAATTAGGAGCTGTTGCCTTGAAATGGAGTTCTCGAATGACTCGTACTGCTGGTTCTTGTTGTTTTAATCGAAGAAGTGGTGAATGTATTGTAACATTATCAAAACCATTATTAACATTAAGAACAAGAAAAGATTTAATTGAAACACTTTTGGTAAGTTTTTTATTATTTGTTATTGTTATTATTAAATGAAAATTAATATGTAATAATGATTTCTTTTTATATATATATAGCATGAAATGATACATGCATATGTATTTCTTGTTGAGAAAGGAGAAAATGAAGAGCATGGTCCAAAGTTTCAATCTCATATGAAAAGAATTAATCAACTTACTGGAGCTAAAGTTACTGTGAGTAAGAAATATATTTAGAAATTATTATTATAAAGAGAAAAATAATAATTATTTTTAATTATTAATGTATAGGTCTATCATTCATTTCATGATGAAGTTGATCACTTTTTAGTTCATTGGTGGAAATGTACTGGTCCATGCTCTAACAGAGCTCCATATTTTGGTCTTGTTAGACGTTCAATGAATCGTGCTCCTGGACCAAATGATAAATGGTTTGCTGAGCATCAAAGAACTTGTGGTGGGGTATTTACCAAAATTAAAGAACCTCCAAAAAAGACTACTGAAACTAATAATAATAATAACCCTAATAAGAGAAAAAAGAAACATATAGAAGTCAAGTCAAAGAAAATTCCTGACATGTTTAAAGCAATTAATAATAGTAATGGAAATAATTTATCAATCTTCAGAAAGCCAACAAATACTCAGCAATATCAAGTTCCTTCATCATCAAAATCAATATCATCAATTCCTGCTGCTGCTTCTAGTGCAAGTGTTGTTGTAGATAAGAAACCACCAGAAGAATATATTCCTCGAAAAAATACTGGAATTTTTGGAAAGAAAGAAGATGATGATAAAAAATTAGAAATTAAAAAAACAAATAATGAACCAAGAAAAGGTCCATTTATTAATACCAGTGTTATTCCATTTACTGGTGCTGGTCATATTTTAGGAAGTGGTGGTAGTGGTGGTGACAAAAAGGAAGAAATTGATCCACCAGCAGCAAAGAAACGTAAAGGTGAAAATGGTAGAGTATCAAGACCTCATCCATTACTTGATTTATGGGAAATGAAAAAAAGACTTGGAGAAACTATGAATAACAACAACAATAATAATAATAATAATGGTGGAACAGCTACAATTACAACAATAATAGAAGAGAAAAATGAAAAGTCAGGATCAGGAAATAATGATCTCATTACTATTTCTTCTTCCTCAGATGATGATGAGGATGAAGAAGAAGTTGATAAGGATGAATTATTAGAATCAAAAACAAATATTAGTAATTGTCCATTATGCTGCTGTGTGATTCCTAAGAAAATGTCAATTCAAGATCATTTGAAAACTTGTCCAGTGCTTGAAGAAGATGAATTTGGAGTTGAAGATGGTGCTTGGAATGATGATTGTGTTCCTTTATGTGGTGCTGTCAAAATTGAAAAGTCAACAACATCAATAAAAGATGAGAATAATATGAATACTACTATAATTACTACTGGTGAAGAAAATCAGCGACAAGTTGTGCTTGTTGAAGAAGAGATTGTTCAATGTCCTTGTTGTCAAGATGAAATTTATGAATCAGTCATCAATTCACATTTGGATGAATGCATTCAACGAGCAGCTGCTGATGAATAAATAAATCAATCAAAATAATACTAAAAGAAATTAATTATTTACCAAACCATCATATCAGTATCTTCATTATTAGTTAACCGAGCAAGAAAAAAAAATGTAATGTATTTATTAAATAACAAATAGGATAGTATTTACTGTTTCAAAATCACAAGTTTGCTATAAAATAATCAAGTGTATAATGAATTAGAGTTGTAAGCAAGGGTTAATAGTCAGGAGAATGAGACAAGTTGATTTTTTTGGAATAATTAATTATAAGACTGATAATACTGCTCATTACTGTGAATTTTATAAGTATTTTACTTACAACAAATCGTATTTACGCTTAGATTTAGTATTTAATAATATCTGTAATGTAATAATTGTGTAATATAAACATAATTACATGAAGACAAATATTATTTGTCAAATAAAACTAAAAGTGCAAAGTAATACAAAATGATTTCAAATTTATTCGCGCACTCTATTGGCGGATTTATGTGAAGCTCTATTTCATATTTCTTTATATCTTTTTGTTGGGAGAGAAGATCTGGAAGTAATAACTTCTGTTTTATTCTTTTAATTAATCATTAAGAACCCGGTTTCGATTTGTGATAATATCTTGCAATCAATATTTGGTATTGGACGATTTGTATGACGCTAAAAGATCTCTCAACAATAATAAGAACCGTAAGTAAAATCTGAGGCTGTTGTTTTCATTGGGTTTTTTAAAACATTGTGTAATTGTGTATAGCAAATATATACTACACTACAAATGTTTATGGTGATTTTATGATAGCATTCGTTAATTATAAAAATACGTCTATCATTGAATAATATAGCCAGTACTCCTTCCGGTCCAAAACGGAAAAGTAACATGAGCAGCATCACCAACTGATTTAGCTAGTTTATTTGAATGTCCTGTTTGTTTCAATTATGTTTTTCCACCTATAGCTTGTATTTTTATTTCTTTACAGAAGATCGTGCCAACACAATGTTGCGAAGTAGCAAAGGAAGAGAGAGTCTTGGAGCAACAACAACTCAAAGAAAAGTTGCAAATTCTATTGATCAGCATATTTTAAGTTTGAACGAACGAATTTTAAATGACATATTCAACATTTACACCGACAAGGATCTTGGTAAGTTGATACCAAATAAATTTTTGTTTCACTTACTTATATTGCTTATGTCCAATTTCATTCACTTGGAAATGTATGTATCATTACACCCCTTCATAGACCATTATTTCTATTTATTTTTATTATATGTACTTGGTCTCATTTATTTGTCTAAGCTCAAACATGTTTGATCGTGTCTCACTTGTCTCTTGTCTGTCTACATATTTATACGTGCGTGGCAAAAATACAAGAGAAGTATTAATATGCATATCTCATTTGCTTTGGGTATTATAATAATACTTTATTATTATATGGGGGAGTAAATATACTTGGAGCCTTCAACTTCAAAGCCTTTTTGCTATATGCTTTTATATTATAGATACTTATATATATGCGGTTCACTCAAACATAGATAAAGTCAAAAACGTTTTTCATGATGATGATACGTCTCAAAAGTTCATGAATGGAATGTGATTTTTGCTTTTGCAAAAATCTTTTTCTTGCAAATAATCTAGTTTATTTTTCGGTTACAGGTTTATCCAAAATTGGAAAATTACTTGATGTGGATGTACGAGTACCTCGTCGAAAAATTTCAGTCTTACTTTTTGGAAATCATTCAGCTGGAAAATCAAGTTTTATTAATTGGTACTGCATCATTGTTGTTGCATTTAATTAACTGCTTTTGTCTGTATCTATTTGCTTACATTTTATGATTATACTGACTATAGGTATATAGAGGAAACAATCCTAAAAACTGGTGTGGCTATTGAAACACAAGGATTTTATTTTGTCGTTAGTGGCAAAAAACGAGAGACATTGAAGGTAAAATAAATTACTACTAATAATAATTGTTTCTATAATGCTTAATTTAAAGAAAAATACTAAAGTTTTTACCTTGCAAATATCATTTAGGGTCAAGCAACACTTCAGTTGTATCCACATCTTAAACCTCTTCAAGAAATGCCAGGTAAAAAATCCAAAGACTTTTATGTTAGTTATGTATCTTTCTTCTTTTGATGAATTTCTCTAGTTAATATAGCCCTTTAAAGGGCAGCTTGCTTATGTTTTATACAAAATGCAATATGCCCTATAAAGAACTGCACTGCTAGAGAGAGTAAGAAGTAACACAAACGAGAGTTTTTTGTCTTCTTGTTGTTGACGTCTTTTTCTAAACCAGAGAAGAGAGAGTATCTGAGACACTTTGTTTCTGCTGTGTAGATGAAAGTAGAGTGTGGCTTTGGCTGCTTCAGGTGCTTTTGATTTATTTCTCCTTTTATACCACTACTCTACTGTTATTTGTAATGTACATGTTGATGTTGGTATCCAATGTGTGTGAGAGAGAGACTCGAGCTGGATGACTAACTCAACCTTGCAATTCGTCAGCATATATGAGTAGAGTATAGAGAGAGTGATGATGTAATATCAACCAAAGAGTTCAAAAACAATTGCAAAAGTGCAAATAATTTAGTATATTAAAAAGTGTATATAATATTAATATTATACTATAAAAATAAGAGTTGTATTAGAGTCATCACTACTCTTTGTTCTGAACGATGTCTCAGAGAAAACTGTTTGAGAGCTCAGATTGTGGACGATTTTATAAGGGTCTCACTCATACTTCCTTTAGGGATGTGGCCAAAAAATTTCAAACTGTCTATCCGACTTACTTGATAAAGACAAAACCTCAAAAACATCTGGTGACAATAGATAATGCATTACTTTACTCTTTCATCACACTTCTCACACAAGACTATACAAATATACAATACAACATTATTATATATTTCCCGTTGCTATAATGTATGTATGATGTACTATGTACAAAAATACATACATACATAAATATATCATCTTACACATTGCATAAAAGAAGCTTGTCCTTTGATGAATTATACAAATAAGTTAGGACTATAGTAGTAGTAGTGGAGGAATAATGTGAGACTCTCTTCTTTTTAACGCTTCTTCCCACAAATACTAAATATATACAATACATATTACATGTCGAAGAGACAACTTATCGTTTATTTGTCTTCATGCTAATTGTATGCGATTCTTCTCATTATTAATCTGTTGTAATTTTATATATAGTGTGACATAAATTTTTGTGGTTATTAAGAATATATACATGGGCTTTCCATTTTGTTTGACTTTATATGTGTTTGTGGTTGATTGACCGAATGACCACTACCTTCCGTTTCCAGATTCTCATTTTGCCTCTTTTGTCTTTTTTCCTGCCTTATCATAGTAGACGAGGTGAACCCAACACCACTTTCCTTTTTGATTTCCCAAATGTGGCTTTTTTCATTGACCTTTTTTAAAATAACCCTTTGTGTGAATAAAATTTTATATTTTTATACTTATGACTATTATGTTAATGACGTTTGCTTAAATAAGTAAATATATTTTTATTTTCATGTTTTTATTATAGGTGTTGTAGACTTCTTGGCTACAGAAATTAGTACATCTAGAGCAAGAAAATTTAATTTGGTTACTTTCATTGATACGCCCGGTCTTGTTGATGGAGATATGCATTATCCATTTGATGTTAATGAAACTTTACTTTGGCTAGGTAAAGACATTTTTTTAAAAAATGAAATATATGCATTATTAGATAGAAGTAATAATACATGTAATTAATATATTTTATAGGAGAAATGGCTGATATGGTATTCGTCTTCTTTGATCCAATGGGTCAAGCTCTCTGTAAACGAACATTAACTATAGTAGAAAAACTTTGGGCAACTCATAGTGACAAAATTCGGTTATATTTGGCTAAAGCTGATGAAGCTGGTTCTGAAACGGATCGCCAAAAGTAAGTTTTACATATAAAGTAAAAAAATGCATTTGGTACTTATAACATCGAGTATTAGTCACATTTATATTTCAACTTTAGTGTAGCAGTGACTTGAGGTCGAATAGGATTAGTCATTCTTAATGTATTTCCTGTGATATTTTGTTATGTCTCTTTTTTGACTAACTGTCTGACTGATAGATATACTCTTATAAATAATAAACTCAAGGACTAAGCAAATGAATGTATATTTTGTTACTAAATTTTTGTAATAATACTATATGTTTAGGGTTTTAATGCAAATTGTACAAGAGCTTTGCAAACGACCTGGATTGAATCGTACAGGTTTTGATATGCCAACTATTTATCTTCCTGATGCTACTAGCAAGGTTGGTTAATCTTAATCATTAATTATGTACATTTATTATATTACCATTATTATTGAAAAAAAATATATTTATAATTGATATTTGGTTGATGATACAGCCTACAAAATGTGCTAATCAAATCGATGAGATATGTACTGAAATTGAAAAAGTAATTGAACAAACTGTTCAAAATTCTTTAAACAATTTGGAAAAGGACTGTGAGGTTTTACAAGAGAAGCTTCAAAGTCGTTTGAGTACAGATACTGAAATTCGTAGCCGTAACTTCAGTAGAAGAACTAAAAGTAAGTGATTTAAGTATTTGTCCAAGTTATTATTATTACAAGTATTGTAATAGATGCTTATATATATATATAAGACTAAAAAGACTTTTGACTATATATGTGTCCGTCCAAGTCTTTGCAATGAGCACAACAAAGAGTTTCAGTTCATGTCATTTTACAGAGATAAGATAGCTTTACTGGCTATAAAGCATAACCAATAGAGTATATACTAAAATGACTACACTTGGTTTTCAAAGAAAAATTCTTTTCTTATCATTCAACCACAGGCTGGTGCCTTAGTTCATTGGGAATAATTTTACCCGTTGTTCTTTTTGTGAGTCTCATTGTGGCCAATGCATCAATTCAAGCCATGAGAAAACATATAGGATCTGCAGCTGATATAGTGAAAATGCTCATGGTAAAATGAAACTAAATGAAACATTGACTTTTTTTACTTGATATTCCATGATATTAAAATCTATATATACCTATTAGGACCCATTTGCTTCAATTTGGATTATGGTTCCAGCAACATATCATCTACAGATTGTCACAACTATTGTTTGCATTTCTGGAGCTTTGCTGATTCTCTCTCGTCTCTCTCCGACTGAAGATGTTCTTCCACAACGTGAAGTCAAAGCTCTGAGAGCTGCTTCGGAAGTTGTCAATGATGTTGCACAACGAAAGGTATATATATATTAAACAATAAAGTGACTAGAAATTAAAAAATATAATCTAATCAATTTTACAGAAAACAATGTATGCTGAGTATCTACGACAAAGTGTCACTGATGCTGATTTCACTGATTAAACATTCCATGATTGAAACTTTTATTCCACAAGACAAAAAAATATATATCAAGTACAATTATTATAATAAGATGCTATTTTACATAGTAAGCTGCTATCATCGTACGTATACTACAGAAAACCAAAGAAAACTTTTACTGATTAGTAATTTATGCACTAATCATTATAGTATTAATATGTTGCATGTGATGCATTTGTATGCAAATAAGCTTCGTATTATGTCTTATATTATATAAAATAATGCTAATGCCGCGCATTTAAAACCTTTTTCTTGCTTTTGATATTTTACTGATTTCACAAGAACCATAATGACTTTTGAATTATGTATCTCTTTTTATCTACTTATTAATAATTACAGTCCAGTTTAGGCTTCAGATCTGCTATACAAAAAACGGTTGTGTTTTTTTTAATAAAATAATTGAACTACCATTCCAGATTTATATTCCTAGTGAATTTTTATAAAAATGTATGTAATAATAATGTTCTGTGAGAAGTGAAATAAAGTGCCTTGAATACTCTTATGAAAATGTTTTTTTAAAATACGTGTTACTTGATTTTGCCTTGGACAATATTATTCATGAGAATATTTTAATAGAGATATAGATTTTTTAGAAATGCCCTTCATTTCTATTCATACTCATCAGAGTGTGTACTTGAACTACTACTACTGCATTCAACTACAGAACAAATAAATAAATATGATCTGGTGATGATCAAGTACGAAGTGAATTAAATATTAAAAACACGATGCGGTTTATTTGTCAGCAGTACTTGTATATATAAATAGGTTTCAGTCATGACATTCTTTTCTTCTATAATAGTAATTTTCTACATAACTCTATACTTTTTATTAGTTTTAGAGGTACTTTTAGTACTTATAACAACAAATAAGCGTATATGATAAATATATATTAGGTACAAAGTAACTTGGGTTGACATTGCGAATTGGACATTGGATTTGATATTTTTGCAGAGTATACTAAACTTACTATTTTGACATTCTCAAAAACAAAATGTGATGACAGTACATAATAATATCTAATCTAGACATCACTTGTGTCGCTCGTCTCAGTAGACATTTAACTTTCGTCATATAAATATTAATAGTTTCTTTCTTATTGAAAATAAAATATTTGTTGCAAGTAGTATATAATAGTAGAAAAAATTGCATTTTATAAAATGCAACAATAAATAGTAGTAAATAATAATAATAATAATAATGAGTGTGTGGCTTGCTTACAATTACTTACAATTTCAATTGTTATTAATGTTACACATCAGAAATTGGATGTATACTACTGCTACTTTTATTAGACACTAATGTAATAACTGACGCTGTACTTGACACAGATTCTCTATGAGTGTTCCACCGACTTGAGTATAAATTTATCCATTCAGATAAATAATTGACTAGTGAGCTTTTCGTACTTCCATTCATTTGTGTTTGTAAATTATCATCATTCTTATTGTCTGTTGCATCATGACCATGACAATTTGTTGTTGTTGTTATTGAAGAAGTAGAAGAGTCTTCAACACATGATGATGACCAATCTTCTATGCAAATTCCTACTGACTTAATTGCTATTGATGAACTTGCTTCTGTAATTTTATTAGTACTATTAGTCTTATCATCCTCTTCTTTGTCATAGAGATCAGCAGAAGTTTTTGATACAATTGCAATTCTTTCTCCTTCATGCTCATCATCATCATGAGAACTACTATCTTCTCCTCCTGATGATGATGAAGAGATTGACATAGTAGTTAGTGTACTGGATGTAGACATAGTTGATGAAGAAGGAGATGAGACAAGAAGGTTATGTTTTCTTTTCATGTTCAATTGATTGATTGGTGTGGTAGCAACAACCAGATTTGGTTTTTGCTGTTGAAGACCATTAGATTTTTTCAATTTACAATCTTCACAATTATTACAAAAACAAAGACAAGTTGGAGTTAATGAGGAAGACAAAGTTTTGAGAATTTCTTGTCGCAATCGTTTGTAGCGGTAGGCGTAAAACATTGGACCAAGTATGGTATGCATACTAGCACATAACAATGAACCTGTTACAGTCCATGATGTTGGAGAACTAGAAAAAAGTAGAGTATCAATGACGTCTTCTGGAGATTCATTCCTTTTCTGTAAATGAGAAGAAGAAAAAACAATTTATTATACAATAATTTAGTTGTACAGAGACTTAGTTAATATTCTTGACTCAATGAGTATAATTTTACTAAACTGTTTAGGGGTATTGTAAGATTCTTAAGAAATATATTGATATTATGTAAGCTTCTTCTTACACTACTGCATGGATTATGTCATATTGAAATGTTTATTAATAAAGTTGACAACAGTTGATACAGTATAATGAACCGTGAATTAGAATCATGTAGGAAATTCAGAGAGAGAGAGAGAGAGAGAGCGATATGAACTCTGTTGTGTAGACAATTTGGACAGTCTTCTAAAAAAATTTATTTCGATACACTTCTCACTTCCGACAACATGAACCAGAGAGAAGATCGAGTCATCCATATATAAATCCATGCTATATAATATGAACTCAGGTGCATTAGCTTCGGATGTTGTATATCATATTAAAGTAATAGCTGCTACTAAATATTTATAGGATTTGGCAAAGTTTCTTTCTATCTCTCTCTCTCTCTCTTACTAATAAAGTCAATAGGGAATCATCAAGGCAAAACATGATGTAATAAATACATGAAGACGGCTTACCATCATAATAGATCTGATTGAATGAACAGCAGTGGTAATAAAATATGGAGCCCAAGAAACAATCGTAACAATTAGAGTAAAAACACAGACTTTGGCAGATCTGCTGAAGTCGATTTTCAGTCGATGAATCCATTTGTATCCTGGAATGTATGTATAAAAAGCTGATTTTTCTGACAATTTTGAGTCTGTTATAATAAAAAAAAGATTATGATATACTATCTCAGTAAAATGTTAAAGACAAGTAATAAAAAGTACCTAGAGTATTTGGAATGGTGAGAAAGAATGGTTTGCAATGTTGACTCATCCTCATTTTTTGTCGACGAGCTTCTAACCAGATTCGTATGTACATAAAAGTCATCAGACAAACTGGCAAGATGAAAAACATTGTAGTGTGAACAAGGACATGGGTCATCCACAGCAGTTGACTTGAGTCTTGAGTATTTATTGACTCTGCCACATTTGGAAGTTGAAGTTGACCTTGTCGTTTTAGGCAGCTGGGAAATGCTATATGAGTTGGACTGAATGAGCTCACTACCCCTGCTCCTGTTTTGTTAACAAATATTTAAAAATATTATTGATTAGTTATATATATAAATTATCAACATTTACACAATAAATCTAGTTCATGGAGAAAGCATAATATATGCAAATATGCATATTCTACTGTACACTGTAGAATCTACAGAAAGTCTCACAAAATGTTCTGATTTATTATGCTATTGATATTTTTAATAAAGACTATTATTAGCTCATTTCATCCAACACATTACACCCACAATAAAAAATGTATATATAATATATACTGTAGAATCAAATAAAAAAGGGAAGTTGTGCATAAACTTACCAATGGAAATAAGCCAAGTAGCTACGGACGTCACAATGACAGTAGAGTGAGACAAGAGTTTGTGGTAGTGAAGTGGATACACTACTGCCAAAAATCTTTCAATTGCAATTTGTAGTGCAGCTAAAACTGAAGAAGTAGCTATAGTGGCTAGCAACCCACTTTTGGCATGACAATCCCAATTTTGTGTCCAATAGTTGTGATCATAAGGAAATTCTACTACTCTTGTTATAGTACTATGAGCTACATTGGTAAATGAAGGAATTTCTTGATTTGTGCTCTTACTAATGACATTATCATCATCACTATATTGTATAAAGTCAACGAGTATACTAGGTATCAGGAGACATACAGATATTACATCCACAGCCAGTAAATTAAATAGGAACCTATTAGTTGTAAAGTAAAACCAAAAATAAATTAGTGATGAGACTATATATGTGTTTTATTTTAGATTTTACATCAACATTATAATTCTTTCATTGTACCACACTCTCTCATATAATAAATTAAGTGCATGACACAAATGTCTAAATTAAATCTATTTTAAAATTTATATATGTAGAAGAAGACAAAACTTACTTGTCGGTAACAGATCGAATGTGTTTCGATCTAATGTAAATGATGGTGAGTGGAATATTGGCAAGAATTCCAGCTATGAATAGTAGTGCTAAGGTCACACTTTCTGCATAAAACTGATAAGAGTCTTGTTCCATTCTAGTCAAAAGTGAAATTATTCCAACTTTGAAGCTCAATGTTTCTAAAAGTTTGGATTTGGGTTGCCTCTTGAGGACCAAGAATAAATTTGCCGTTGAGTCGCAAGACCTTCAAATGTAAAAAACAAAAATATAAATCACTTACTGACTACTTCAAGTAGAATTAAAGTATATGTTTAATGTGATATTACTCTCATAATTTATTCGTAGGATGAATTTGTGTAAACTCATTTTAGTAATTTAATTCCTATATTATATGTATATTTGTATTCACCAACTGATTCTCAGAGGATGAAGTAGGAAAAAAGATTAAAATGTGTATGTGTACGTTTCATTTTTCTAATAATGATGATGACAATAACTCAACAACAACGTAATATTTCATGCTAATAAAAATAATTAGTTATGTAATGTAACTAAATACACATACACAAGAGCATTTAAATGTAGAAATGTCTCAAGAGAGAAAGAAAAAACAAAACAAAATTTTCTATCTCATTATAAATGCTAAAAACCTAATTTTGTTCTTCCAATTTTGTGTTCTAAATATAAAATGGTTCTCAAGTTGTCATGCAATCAGAAAAGACTTGCTTTAAATCTAATGTATAATAATACTACACTGTGAGCAAGAGTCGTCTTTATTACAGACTGGTTACATGCCAATTTCCGTACCTTTGCTAACATGCAAATATATGTAAGTTTGAGTAAAATGTGTCTGGCTGTGTCTGTAAAGCTCTATTGTATCCTTGAAAAACTGAGAAATCTTTTGAGAATATTTTCTTTCTTGAACTCACAACAGATTATCAGATTTAACTACTATACCACATGAAGATTCTTTTTGTTACTCTCTTTCTCTATCTACCTTGAAAATTCAAAATACTAACAACAACACCAGAGTGCAAGAGCAAGGTGAGAAAAAGATTACGTGAATGACCCTATATAGAATATGAATACAATTATTGTTTGTATATCTATGTGAAAAACGTAATAACACTCAAATTGTCGTCATCATAAGGTAAATCCAAAAAATTTATAGTAGTAAATTATAATAGTTAGTTGCGTTTTAATTTTGATGAATGAGCTAATTGTTAAACTGCTCAAATCACAACAATTGAAATGTCATGGACTAGAAAGAATCAGTTTTTCTAAATGAATACAAGTGGATATAACCAGATTTGTATATAGATAATATGATTTAATATGTAAGCAAGGTGCCCTATATTTATGAAGCAAAGTGCTAATCTGTGAGACACTATAAGACTAATAAGAATCATAACAAAACAAGTTTCCCTTTTGTGTATATAGAGAGTGAGTAATAAACTAATAAATGATAATACATTCGTTGAACAACTAGATATCTGACTTGAACTGAGCTGTTATACTTAAATTTATTGAGATGTTACTCTTCCATTTAGATCAGAAGCAAAGAAAAAAATTCACAGAGGCAAACTGATACACAACACTTGAGTAAGTAGTAGAAAGAAGAGATGTACACAAGTTGAATATTAAATAATAGAGACAACTATTATTGCTCGTTTAGTGCAGTAGAAATGTGAGTCTCAAAATCATGTTTTTCATAAGAAATAGACGTCAACAGCTGAAACATGTCAAGCAGAAGATGATTCGCGTGGTGTAAACTAGTCAAGCCGTAAAAAAACAAACTCTGCTCCTTTATCTCATTGGCAAAACAGAACAACTGTTGATGATTTTTCTAATGATAAAACAATACTACACGCAGAAAAGTATCACTCTAAAAATAATTGAGTATTATACTATGTACTTTTCTCAGAATAAACATTGACTGATTTGGAAATGTTTAATAAACTATTTTTGAAGAAATTTCTTCTCGCTTCATCGCTTGGTCATTGAAAGTATTTGCAAAGTATACAATGGAAAGATATTTTTGAAAGTCACATTGATGAGTAGGCAAGAAATAAGAAATATTAGTAAAAACTAAACAATTGTCAAGAATCTCGTCAAAGTAGAATGCTAGAGAAAATAGCATATGTAAATTGTCTACCTTGCTCTTGTAATAAAAGTATGTCGCAACATACACCAGTTGTATGAGACATATATATATATATAGCTATAAATAACTCGAGAAGTTTGAAATATGATTACAACAACAAAAATATTATATGTCTCTTACCGTAATGTAGTAACTCAGTATTTTTCATATCTCTACAACATTTTGTTTCTTCCAAATGAATAGAAACTTAAAGTTATAAAGCTTTTGCCTCACTTAATTGTACACAACACATATTTAGAAACACGAGAAAATTGTATATAGCTAAAACTTGTATGTATAATAATATGTAGCTCTTACAACTTTCTGTTGTGAACGCACTTGATTAACTAAATTAGAATGAACAAAGCCAACGAGCTTTTATTTACAGGATACACACTCTTTCTTATTTACATGATACACGCAGCAAGTTCCAAAAATCAAGTCATCAAAAGGTAGAAGAAGCTTAGCCAAGCCAGAGAGCCTATTTGGTTGGTATTCCCCACAAGAAAAGCATCAAATCTTCAGTAGATAGTAAAACATGTTGGGTAAACCTAACAACATGTGATGATGATAGTTGGGAAAAAGAGAGAAAAAAAAGTCTGATGATGATGGTGGGTCCAGAAAGAAAGAAAAAGAGATGGACATTACTTTAGAGACTTTACATAGAAAACTTCCCATTCCCACCACATTTTCGTCTTATCATAATCTTCCTCTTGTTAGTAAGACATTGTATAAACATCCCACAGTAAAAATTTTCATCTTCCCTTACTTCATTCAATGGGAAATACCTCAATATAAAATGTTGACTAATTTGTATCTTGTCTCATCACTCATGTTTATTTTCTACTAATATTGACAGACTACAAGCACACTGTGTGATAATTATATGATTTACTTTGATATGTGTATATAATACTTAAATTATATGCTGGTAAAACTGACAAGACAAGACACTAATGCCATTGTATAAATTAATTAGATGCTTGACTGATTTCCATTCTTTTATCCGTCAAAAATTCCAAGATTTATTTTATTTAGTGGTTACACTACTAAATGAAAATTTACCTTAGCATATATAGTGTACAGTAAATATTGTAAAAATAATAATGAACTCATTGTACAATTGTTGTCTACTTTTTTAATTTGTGTTACTATCAGAATAAATTTAGGTTAGTTAAAAACTTTTGATTCTTGAAAGGGAATATATTATGATATATTGGGGTAGAGACTTGGAGTAAAGAGTTGATTGTACAACAATAATACAATTCCCACTTCAAATGTAATGTGAACCAAATGACCTTGTAGCTTGAGCATTATGAAAACAACTACAACTCTCATACTTACAACAACTTACTTACATAGTATTACATATAATAATGCGAGATGCAAAAATAGTTTCCTCATTGTTATAAGTATATGCATACACACTTGCAAATTACTAATCATTGGTACGATATGGTACATAATCTTTAGACTTTTATGCAAGTGATGCTCAACTGCATATACATAATATCAATTGTATATTATATAATTATTGCAATTACAACTAGCGTAATAAAGGTCAAAAGTTTATTCTATATATATTGGTACTACCAATAATTGATAGTTGGTTTTATCTCTTTATACTACCTTTGTTCCGTTCATAGTGAATTTTATTTTTATATGTAGGATAACTAATGACAGTTGAGTTTGTATATATAGTTTTCAGACTAATATAAATTTATTATACTCACCTCTAATCTGGAAGCTGCTTACAATTTGTTTTTCCTTCTGTGAGAAGGTAAGACGGCGACATGGAATATTTGCCACTGGACATATTTTATGTCACAACTTGTGACTCACAAAAAGACAAAAATATCCCACGGTTCACAAAAATCTCAACACGGATTTTAACCAAGCTCCGGTAAACACTCTCACCATAAATAGTTTGTAGTAATAAAACCTTTATATTTTTATTTGCTGTCGTTATTACTCGTTATTACAACTCAATTCCCCTGGTTAATATTATATATAATAGTAATTGTCACAAATTGTAAATAACTGCAATGAAAACTCTCAATAAGTTTCAAAGCGAAAGTTGTAGATAGAGTAATAAATATCATCAATAATTATTTATGAGTTTAAGTTGCGTTTCATGATGTGAACTGATACTGACTGAGTGAGATTGTGAGTGAGTGCATACTAAAGACTCTCTTGGTTGTCAACAAACATTTACTAAATGCACTTTTAAAGATTTCAGTTTCATTGTACCAATATATTGTGAGCTTCTAACGACCTGTCGTGTCATACGCATTTATGCATGACAGAAGCATATCCAGATTACATAGAAGAAATGCACCACAAACAAATGATTAGTTGGAATTTATGTAGAGAGAAGAAATACATAAATTAGTAATGAAGCACATCAGTAGACATTGTAGAGACAGAGAAGAAGATATACTTTAATATACACTTTTCTCTAGAGTCTAATGAACGAACTGAAATTACTTTAGAAATGAAGTTTTCTAACCACACACACATGCAACGCACATGTATTGTCACTTGCACTATTGCACTTTAATTGTGACTATAGAATAACTTTCGAACTCCAGTTTTAATCAGAACTACTAATATATATTCTAATCTTCTTTATGACTTGTATAGTGTAGACTGCACTGTGAGTAGTATTGACACATTGTTATGTGTTTTGACTGTTTAATCTCACTTTCATAATCTAGTAATATAATATTTGTATACTCTCTCTCTCTTGAGAAGGGGAACGCACACGTGTATCTCTTACTTAGAGCACGTCTCAAATGATACTGAAACTGAATATTGTTAGACTGATTGTGTGTGGTGTATGTTCTGATTCTGTTATATAAGATCACTGTCAAAAGATCTTTTCTCAGTTAGGCAGTGTGTTGATACTGTCATATATGTAGTAGAGTGTATTAGTTTCATTTGCTACGATATTTATTGAATGCAATGGAGATGTAATGTATATAGTCCGAGTTCAATCTTATATTATGTAATATTTGAGTTTATATCAAATGCACCAAAAAAATTTATACTTTGCTATAAAATATTACATGTGTATGACATTATAATATTTCAGATATTTCAGAGTTACTGTTGTCTACCTTCACAGGAATTATTATAATGTAAAATCCGGTATCCTGGTTATAAATTCAATGTCACAAGTTCTCATATTATCATACTAAAGTTCAATTTCTGCAATTATATTCATATAATGTACTTGATAGTGCTAAATCTGACTATGATGTTCATGAAATATACTTGCTTCTTATTGAAACATTTTGACGTCAATGGTAATATAAATGATAGACTCAAATTGAGAATATCAAATTATACAAGAAGAGATGCTGAGATCTATTGTATTGTAAGTACAGTACAACTTATTGACATACTTTGTTGATGACTAACTGTCTAGAATGATGATATGCAAATGAATATGACATATGCCTTGTTATTTATCTTAGTATATAGCAATATTTATAAGATCTTTAAATATACTATTGTCTCATAATGTCATGTATTTTATTCTTGTTTATATGGAGAAGGAGCAGTCAGAGTTAAATACTGAATTGTTTGTGTTAGTTTTTCTACAAGTTAATTATTATAAATGAAACATTGATATATAAAAGTTACACAGTGGTTTTGATGATATTTCTTAGTATATATACTTACTCATAAATCCGAGTTGTTTCTTTTTAAACACAAAGGGGTAGTAAAGAGCAATTCCAAGACAAATGAAAGCTCCAACGTAACCATATTGAGGATCAGGTTTATTTATTAAAGGAGCAAAAACTAAAAATATTGACATCAATAATGCAATTAGGGGTATTATGAGAGGAACCTATATGTAATAAAAATGCAATCATTGTTAATTTTTACATGATTTTTTTTTACAATTTTATATAATTTGATACCTTAAATGGCCTAGGTACGTCTGGCTTTGTTTTTCTGAGAATAAATACAGCAGCTAAGGTCAATGCATAGAAAATCCAAGCTGAATTTATAAAAAAAGTAAAAGACTTGATGTAGTTGGAGAAATCAACTGTGTAGTAATATAGTAATACAAGCTCAACCTGTGAAACTGAAGAAATCTACCAAAGTTTCAATATCGCTTACAATTATCATTATGAGAGTAATACCTGCCTGAAATAATATATATACGACCAGACGTAAATACATATAACATATTCTGGAAAATAAAATTACATTATTATTATTTTACGTTAAGCATTATTGCAACAGTTGGTGTTAGGCGTTTTATATGGACGTAAGATAAAACTTCAATAATATGTTCTTCTCTAGCTCCGACATAACTAATTCTATATATACATAGGATGAAAAAATAACTTTACAATTTAGGAATTCATTTTAATTATTTTTACCTTCCAGTTGTATATTGTGATCCATTCGAAGTACCAAATGTTGACAAAGCTACTAGTATTGCTGGTAGAAACTTGAAAATGCCTAATGTCTTATTTCCAAAGTCCTGTTTTGATATGTTTTAAAAAATGCTATATTTATATATACTCAAAACTTGATGTTTATAATTTCTTACAATAGCTACAGTTTCAGATGAAAGTAAATCACTAGGTGTGAGAACAGTTAGATAAGACACATTTATCATAACATAGCACAATGTAACAATTGAAATTCCAATGATTGTAGCTTTAGGTAAATTTTTGGCAGGGTTAATTAATTCTTCAGTAATATAATTAATATTATTAAATCCATCGTACGTGAAAAGGCAACTATAAAAGGCTAATGCGATTTGTCCATAAGACGCATCACTTGTATCAAAACTGTCAGGTATTCCAATTTTTTCTCCTCGACTTAAATTATAAATTCCAATCACAATTATAAGTGCACATGTAAATAATTTGGAAGCAGTAAAAACTATTTGAACTCTTGTTGCAACTTTGGCACTATAGATATTAATAACGGTTCCAATGACTTGAAATTAAAATAAATTTTAACATATTTAAATACATTATACAGTGACAGTGTTAATGGTACTTACGAAGACAAGTTACTGCTAAAGATTTATGAGCAATTGTATATTCCCAAGAATCCTTTTTCCAGTCATCACAAACATCAATTAAATCTAAAAATGGTCTCATTGAATATGTAGAAAATGAGAGACAAACAACTGCTGTTGAAGATGGACGCAACAGAACTGCAGTTACTAGCACAAATAAATATGATGGAATCTCTCCAAAAAATGTATGAAGTGGTTTATAGGAATCTAAGAGATAAGCATGTTCGCCTCCACTTCTTGGAATAACTGTTCCCAATTCACAATATGATAATGCAGCTTGTAGTTGTTTAAGAAAAGAAAAATAATAATTACATGATCAAAAATCTATTAATTCTTTTAAAGATGCTGTCTTTACAAACCAAATATAGAAAGAACACCGGAAGCACACCAAATTAATAGGCTTACAGCCACTGACTGAGTCTGTTCTAGTACTCCAGTTGGTGTGACGAAAATGCCAGAGCCTATTAATAAATTTATTACAGTTTCATTCTTTATTGCAGTCTCATAAAACTTAAGAATCAGAAAACAAATTCACCAATAGATTGTCCAACTAACATGGAAACTGCTCCAATCAATCCAATTTGCCTTTTCATATGAACGGTGGCAGATTTCTCAGTTGAGACAACTTCATTTTCCACCACCACAGAATCAGTATTATTATTATACTCTTCCATAGTCAATATAAAATTTTTATGATGTGAAGTTCTGGGTCAATTTGTCTAAATTTTAATTGTATGAGAATGCACTATAGAGGGTGAAACGTGAACGAAATAATGATACTCATTATTCTCTAAATAAAAACAATTGATCATGTCATGATTATATTGTTTATGCAATTATCCGATTGCTAATTCTCGAAATCAAGCAAGATAAGCCATCATCACCGAGACTTGTGTGTTATATGGTACTCGACATTGAAGAAGATTAAATAATTTTGTCGACAACATGATATAAAAAAAATTCTTGTGTAATACTTTGCATCATTATTATTTTTGTTTAATGCTGTACTTAAATACAAGAAATATGAAAACGGCAATGTAACGTAAGTATTAACCTATAAAAGGCTACTACACTACACAGAAATAGTCTAATTACATGTTTGAGAATTTTGTGTTTTTTATGCATGCAAGTTGCACTACATATTATACAAAAAGGCAATTTGTATGCTTTTTTTCCAGTAAATATTCACTGTTACAAAAAAGCACAGGATTATATATATATCATTAGAGTTACTGCGGAAGCTCACAAATGATTTGCTATTATATAGTATATTATATAATGTTGACTTTCTTAGTTTAATTTGAAAAATAAATCTGGGAAATGAAGACAAATAATTGTTAGGAAAAGTGAGAATAAGGATATAGGGAGGTCAATTTTTTTTATCAGATAGCAAAACATTGTCATCACAGAAAAGAAAATTAATTATATATATAATTGAAAAAAATTAGCATGAAAGAAGATTACAAAGTTTTATAAGGTTTTACCCTATATGAATAATATATATATATAATGTGATGCCAGTTATTTTTTGTACCATTTCAGTTTGTAGCTATCTACAGTAGCCTTCTGAGTCATCATCATTTATAATAAATAAATGGAACAAAAATTTTTTTTTACACAATTATTCTTTTTAATCGAAAAGAGTCATAAATCTCAATCCTTTATTATTTGTCCGCCGAAATAAATACGAAGTAAAGAATGAGATTTAGAAGGATTATACGGTGAGCGATTTGTTAAAAAATGACAACTATTAAATCTAAGACATGGCTGCGCGTTTTGGTGTTTTACAATTATTTTTTAAACATGCACTTAATAAATGTACTTATACACTAATTTTCTTACATACACATTAGCTATAATTAAATTTACTTATTAAATTCTGAGTAGTGTGTACTGAATACTTTTTAATTGCCTTATAGACAATGAGAGATGTTCTTTTAAAAAGAACTCAACTAATGGAAGTAAGCTTTTTCTCTTAATAACAAACCTATACTTACATACTAAGACTTCTTTTTATCACTTTTGAATGTGTTCACACCCACAAAACTGTCACAAACATGTTTGGTCTCAGGTTGCTGCTGTTGTTGTTGAGTTGAAGGGATTTGCTGCAATATTCAGTTCAGATCATTAAACGATGTAGTAGATGTTAATTAAAAGCATTCTGAAAAGAAAGTGAAAGAATATAGCAGTGTTGTTTGAAAATTGCTATATTACAACACCAATAAGTAAAAAAATGTGCGTTACTCACGATCGTACTTACGGTTGATATTGTCACATTAATGCCAAGATTTCCATTCTCAGCAAAAAGTTGAGCTATACTAGTATCGAAAACGAGACAATCTGAGTTAACTATGGCTGATGCTACACCTATATACAAGAAGATGTAGTAAATAAATAGAAATTAATAAAAAGTGATTTGAAAATCGAAAGATCAGTAAATAGATGTGTACAAATACTAATAAATCACATACCTTCATGTATAGACCTAGGACTTGCTTCCCAAGTTAAACGTCTCCGATGACCATTAAGTTCCAGCCTACATAAAAAGAATTTAAATGGTATTATTTTTTGATAATTTTTACTAATCTACCATATTTTAAAATGAACTTACCTATATGCAAACCTTTCAGCTTGTTTTCTGGAACCAATTAATTGAACAATAGCAAAAAATTGCTGACCGTCATTTTTATCTTGTTTTTCTAAAACTAGCATAAAGTGATGTCCAAAACAAGATTGCATCATGACCCAATCAACAGCACCAGGCTGAAATTTAAAAAAAATACACCATAATACTTATTATCATAAAAATTCTAACTTAAAATTGGGATTTGAAGAATGAAGAAAAAAGTTAAATATCTTACAAGGTTAATATCAGTTGCCAAGAATACTATATCTTCTCCTACATTACAAGAAGAAGTAGAACATAATATAATAATGATGACGACGTCAACAACATGAAATAATTTTATAATGTATTATTATATTTTAATTTTACCTTGTAACGTTGTTATAGATTTATGATTCATCATGAGGTGTGGCATGACTTGTTCTAAAGACCCTTGCCATTTACATGATGCACCTAAAAGAAATTAATAAATTCATTAATTAATTTAAGTAATGTATAGATTATAGAATTATTGTAATAAGATAATTTACCAGGACAAGGACAAACATAGGGCCTAAATTCACAAGCGTCTTCGTGTTCTGTTTTTTCAGTATGTAAGAGAAGAGTACTACAACCATTTGACGCATATTTGCAAGGAAAGAAAACTGTATTCGCTACTTTCTCCATTGCCAGGTTTCGAATATTTCCTACAAACAATCAAATCAATACCAAAAAAAAGAATTATTATTTAATTCATTGTATTAATTTTAAAGGTGTACAAAAATTCAATATTTAAAGTCCTACCTAAAGGACCACGACACGTTGGGCAACAATTTAATTTTGGACGACATACTGAACAAACTAAATGGCCAGCTTGGCATTGAAATATAGGTGGAAGGACGTAGTCGAAACAAACAGGACACTCAAAGAAACTAGCTAAATCAGCTGGTGATGCGCTGCCCATATTACTTTTCCGTTTAGGGCCGGAAGGAGTACTGGCCATATTATTCTGTCTTATATAATCAACATAATAATAATAGATGTATTTTATAATCAATGAATCATATCACAAAATCACAATAAATAAAATAAATATTTAAGTATAGCATTGCTATACTCAATATAATGTTTTTAAAAAAACCCAATGAAAACAACAGCCTCAATTTAAATACTTACTGTTCTTATTATTGTTGAGAGATCTTTTAGCGTCATACAAACTGTACAACGCCAAATATTGATTATGAGGTATTTATCACAAATCCAAACAGGATTCTTAATTAATTAATTAATAAGAATAATAACTGTTTTTGTTTGCATATTTTCTCTCCCAACAATAATAAAGAATAGAGCTTCACCACAATCCGCCAATAGAGTGCGCGAGTGAATGTGAAATCAATTTTGTATCACTTTGCAGTGCAAAGTTTGCACTTTTAGTTTTGTAGCTTCATTTATTTTCACAAAAAGGGTTATTTTACACACAATTGTGCACAATTATTACATTACAGATATTATTAAATACTAAATCTAAGCGTAAATACGATTTGTTGTAAGTAAAATACTTATAAAATTCACAGTAATGAGCAGTATTATCA